>JARJDU010030691.1:0-10368 GCA_030264695.1 Lissagria laeviuscula | reverse complement strand
AGGAAAACACAAGAAAAACAAAATTCATATTAATAATTTATTTATTTTTTATTCTGAGACTTAATTATTATATTAATTAATAGATATACAGTATATTCTAATATAACTTAAGTATAATAATTTACACAGGTTTTTGTTCATTGCGCCTTAGTTGGTTGGTAATCATAATCTATAATTAATTTAATTATTAATTAATATAATTAATAATTTTACATGTACATTCATACTCATAGGAACTTGAAACTATTTACAATATATTTTCATATTCATTTGTATTTCTTTCTTATATATGCACAAACACATATAATTTAATAAAATTAATGTCAAAGAAATGTTAAAGCTTACGTATTTCATTTTATACTTTCGGTAGCATTGTGATAATCATCATCATCATAAATATGTATATGTGTAAGTAATTACTTCATAAATGTCAATACAATTCCAAATATTAATTTAAATATTACACATATTTACGCTTTTCGTATTTCTAAAACGAAACAAAATTATACTTTTTTTTCATACAAAAATTCCTAATCAATATTTTAAATATTTTCTTCTTTTTTTTTTTACTTATTTTTTAAATATTAATTAAAACTATAAATTAATAATTAATTACTATACATAATTACAAGTTGAGCCTTTTTTTGGTTTGTTCTCATTAACATTATCAAGATCAAGATAAAGATATTACCGACATCGACAATGAATAATTATTACAATTATAAAAAAAATTGATGTTTTAAACAACGTATGGTCGGTATAACGACTCTCCGTCGGGCATTTTGCGCGCACCATTTTGTTCCGAAGGCAGTGGCTGTTGTAGTAGGGCAGATACTGGCGGCGGATGCCCTTGCTGCTGATGAGTATGATGCGAGGGCGAGTGATGCGTCGCGCCGCCATCCTGCTGCTGTTGCTGCTGTGATACCAACGAAACGCCGTTCTTGTATGATTGCGTCGAGCTGCTGCCGCCTCCACTCCCGCTACTATTCGATTTAAGCGACGAGTCGTCTTTCATTTGCGATGCGGCTGCTTGTTTCGACTCCTGTTGGGCTTTCTTACTCCGCTTCCATTTCATGCGACGATTTTGAAACCAGATTTTCACCTGAAAAAATCCAAATAAAATTGATCAATTTAGAAAAGTTGTAATATGCGATTTTCAGTAATAATTCATGTATTTAGGAGGATTGCACATTTTGTTAGTTCTTGCAGTGTGTTAGCTTTTAGGGGCTGAGAGATTTGAAAGTTATTGCGGACCGCGCGACGCTGCCACCGCCCGCCGCTCAAGCTAAAGCCGAACTTCAAACAAACATCCCGGTGGCAGGAGTGATATTTTAGGATTGCGATGAGTAACTGCTTGAATGTGACGCACCTATTTGTCACCCACGACGCCAAGATTTCCTTCGCTTGCTGTTCGTATAAGCCAGACAGTTAGATCTAGAGTGGCAGATATTGTCGTATATTTTGGAAAATGTTTTGGTTTATTGAAAGTTTTGCTAATTTTGTATAAGAATTTAGATTAGATAAGAAGGTTTTAGAATATTATTTTAATTGATAAATTAATCAATCAATGCTGAAAGCGGCTTTTAGCAATAAATTTGTTTTTTTTTAATGAAAAATATTCTACCATGAATAACTTCAAATACAATTAAAAATCAAAATTAATTTGTTATAGTCGTCATATTTCTAATTAATTTTGTTAATAACATTCTCGGTATACAAATTCATAATATTCAATTGTATGTGTCTAATTGTCTATTTGTCTAATTACCTGATTGCATTTGCATGGTTTTATGAAAGAGGGGGCGGACAGGCCAACGAATTTCTATATCTATAAATTACTTTGTTAAACTGTGGGTAGGTCAACATACACAAGGAATTTTGTTCTAGAATAATCTAGAATATTCGCCTGAAGATGTCTCGCAAGATTCGTTTGGCTACAAAACGCAAGCGGTCAGTCAATCAATTACCAGATTTATTTAGTAAGGATATTATTGGAATTTGTGTGATTATACGTTAATATTGCACACGTGCATTTGTTTGCTATGCTCACTTTTATCTGTGAATTATAGGCAGTGTCATTAGGAGTAGTAGGGTTACATCAGGTCAAGTAGCTTGATGCTTGATTTCACAAAGAAATACTTTGGCTTGACCTGAATTGATTTGAATTTTTTTTAACCTTTTAAATCAAATCAAGCTACTTGTGTTTGTCATGAAGTTAAAATAGGAAGTCATGCTGAGCGGTTTTTAGGATATCATAAACAAATACGAAAACGGTCAGCCCGTCGGTCAGCAACAATCTATTCTATTTGTTTGAGCGAAAATTCTCGCCACTGGTTCCTCAAATCAAAGCAGTGTGCTTGAATTTTCTATAGTAAAATTCATAAAATTACTCAAAATGTTTTGATTTTCATTTCATTTTAAATTAGAAGGAAAAGATTGTCTCAAAAATATCTTGTTCCCAAATATAACTAACATTTGACCGATTTTTTCATTTATTCTCTACCTTCTCCTTGCATCATTTAATAATCAAAATTACAAAATTACAAATTACTTACTTGTGTTTCCGTGAGCATTAGATTCGTTGCAACTTCGAATCGCTTAGGTCTGGAGAGATATTTATTCTGTCTGAATTGCTTCTCTAATTCAAGAAGTTGCTGTGAAGTGAAGGCAGTTCTAGGTCTACGGGTTTTCCCCATTAGTGCATGATGCGCCGGTCCACATCCTGCAACAAAAAACACAATTTTATTTACTTATTACCTTATATATACGACTAAAAAATAGAAATACAATATAAATCCGTTAAATTTGAATAGAAAACACATCACACCTAAAATGTATTATAATTGCCTCCAAAAGGGCGTAAACAAAAAAAAAAACTTAAGTACTAGTTATGTCCGAATCCAGAATGACCACTTCAACCAAGCAAGCAATTGAAGAAAACAAAAGAAAAAAGCAGTCTTTTGACATATGACAAAAATGTTTACATTTATAACAATAAAAGTGTTTCTTTAAAGAAGGGTTGTTAGTTCAAACTATATCTAGGGTAGGTCTTTTAACTGCCCACTGTTTATTTAATTATTCATAGAGAGCGAGAGAGTATGGAGCGGCTTCGATTTAACTCGACATGTACGATAGCAATTTGTCAAAGCCTCGAGCGTATAGCGTAGAGAACCTGTGGCCAAAAAGGGCCGTATGTTTGCACCATATTTATCACTTCTGAAATCTCTTCTCTATGCGCATATATATAGTACACATATATATATACATGTGTGTGTATTTATAGCGCACCGACCGCCGAAACCTGAGGGGGTGCCCCGCTGATTGCTCCATTGTCATGATAATTTAATATCCTAATACATTTAACGACACCCCTAATTTTGCCCTCGGCTAAAAGCGCACAATGCGCTGTGTACAAACACTTACGTAGATAGATTATGTATATTCGTACGAATTCGGAAATAGAAAGAGACGTTCAATGTCGGTTTGTATGTAATGAACGAGATGCCGACAAATGTGCGCACTTTGCGCGCGTATGTTTAAATTAGTAGCAGTGCCGGATGAATGGGCATTGTGTGGAGTAGTTTATAACCCGTGGGGCGCAAATCACTAAACACTTTCGTTTTAGTGCCTCATTCAACTTTACAGTGAACCTAATTAAGCTATTTAGGGCATGTTAATATATATGTAGTTTGTTTTCTGTCTTAAAATTCCAATTTACAATTTTAAATTCTTAAATCAACTCATTAATCTACTGCAATGCCATGCAAATTGCAAACTTTATCTGTGCCTGATGATATTATATCCTGATTAATGCAATATCCATTCTGTTCGTTATCAGATATTCAAATTCGTTTCACGCTCAAATTGCCATTGTTTAGACTAGACAATTTTGCACTAGTGCGCACGCGTATTGTTAAACTTTGGTTGATGCTCATGTGCACCACCAGGAATGAACGTTTCCTTCTAATACGAATTATATGTGATAATTAAATGCAAATTGCAGCTCATCCAAAACGGAACGGAGGCGAAACTCTCTTGATGAAGCATAATTGGATTACGCATCGCGGAGGATTCATGCGCGTCGCGAGAAGGATTCATTGTTTGAAAAATCTGGTGCTAATCTGAAACGCCCGCGTTATAGTCGGCGTCGTTTTGCACAAAACAAACGTAATAATAAAACGAAGCGCGAGCATGGAATAATTACGTAATTGCATGATTTGTAGCAATGGAGTAATACTTATTAACGTTAATAAATTCGCAATTGACGTGTGATAATAGCCGTAGGATGGTAATAAAAATCGGCGAGGATATAGATTGTGACTTTTTTAATGGCTTTTCGCATATGGTGTATGCATGTATAGATTTATTAGATTTTTTTTTTGGGCAATAATGGTTAGATGAGTAGAAGGATTTGGAGGATGGGGCATTGATTTAATAATAATTGAAAGCAAATGTTAGAATATTAATTTTGTGACGAGTAGGTATCAAATCAATTCCGATATAGTATTTGCTTTTGGATTTGGGCGACAGGCGCGCGCGTATTTATGCAAATCTAACTGCCGCGTCGGGTGATACCACCCGATTATTGATAATTTTCAACGGTGGCTTTTTTTTTGTTAACGCGTACGAAGATCGAACGCCCTAGATCTATCAATCAATGTCAATCAAATCTACTCGCAACGTGATTTGTTTGCTAATATTTGTTTAACATTGATTTTTGATGAAATACACTACAATCCATCGTTTTGATAAAATCAAGTCAAGTAGCTTGACGCTTTTATAAAATGCTTGACTTGACTTGATTTCACAATTGAAAAGGTTTTTATATCGAAACCGAATCAAGCTACTTGTTTTTGTCAAACAGCTAAGTTAAGAGGCTCATTTACTTTAAAACTGGTATAGGAAACTCTATGTTAGCGTCGTGACTGATTGTGATCACAATAATTGAGCTTTTTCAAACTTTTTTTTTCGTAATTTTATAGCTCCTAAAAACTATGCCTCTATTGTTTTACTTTTTTGAATTTTGAATCGGAAATATTTTGAAATTAATTTAGAAAATCTCGAAAAACGTACTTTAATTTTAGCGGCTTATTTATCGCGTTAAAGGCAAAAATCACAAATTCGGCCACGATACGGGCATATATTATTTATTGCTTAATAATATACTTTTTGAATTTTGTAAAAATTTCAAATACTTTGTCCGTAATCAGTCACGAGAAGAAAACAAATTTTTGTTACACTTGCTCAAGGTATAGTCATCGAAATCCAACTTTGTATTGCTGTCCTTTGACTTTACCTTTTTCTTGCTGCTCTCTTCAACTCGTTCGTCGGATTAATGAGCCTCTTAAGTAGTCATGCTGTGAGGTTTTTGAGATGTCGGTCAGTTTAAGCGAAAAAAGGAGAAATGTATTGGCAAAACTCTTGCCACGGCTGCCTCAAATCAAAGCAAGTGCTTGATTTTAGTCGAGTAGCATGATAAATCGAAACTTGCCTTGAGTAGAACTGATTTCAAGTCAAGTTGTGAATCCTTATTATCATAAAAGACAATTTACTTCAATTTTTTTATTAATAATTTTAATATTGCAATTACTACAAAAACATCGAAGATTTTCTACATTATTTTCTTCATTCGCTAAGTCTAGTACTTATCTTATTTTTATTCAAATGTTATTTTTCTTTTCAACCCTCCCAATTATGCATGACAATTTCAATTCCATTCCATTCCGCCTTCGCATTTTATTATAATGTCATCGGGGAATCACCAGCTAAGAGCATTCGAACGCGCTCGTTTGCTCCGAAAATAATGCGCAATTTTCCGGTCGGATTTTTTCCCCTCTCTTACTATAGTCAGAAAGCCTCTTAATCCATTTAACCGATGCAACGACATGCCGCTTTCATCAAAAGTACTTCGCTTGTTAATAATCCTCTTACTCTCTTTCTTTCTCTTATATTTTCTTCATTCTATACTATTCTTTGCTTGCTCATTTCGTTTGCTTCTAATCCATTTTGTCTCTAGTTCATCTTGTTAACAACTTTGAGGAGGCGGTTAATTTTTGTCCTGCATATCCATAATTTCCAATCCAATTGTATCCTCAATTCAAACAGTTGTAATAAGCCTAATTTGTTGGTTTTTCCCCACATCCTCGGAGACATAGAAATTAAATCTAAAATATTCTAGAACATCTTCGAAATTAATTATATAAAGCATTCGTTCATATAGAAAATTAAGTATAATATGCTAAGTTACCCCGAAACAAACCCAAACCACAAATGGTTTCAACTCCCAAATGTCATCTAATACGATCTTTGCTATCCGACATTCGTCGAGCAATAAATACATCGCTTTCAAACATATTTACTATAAAGTAGACAATAAAAATCATGCCAGATGGCAACCTGCTATAATCACCACCCCTAAATAATCGTGTTGTTACACTCTCGATTGAATACGTAAGCGTGTTCCCCCTTACTATCCCCATACGCGCACGCGTGTTGATCTTATGTTTGATGTTGTGATGATGTGATGTACGGCCTGCCTCATTGCAGAGCCACTATTTATCTAAATAGCTCCTAATATAAACAAGCCGACCCCGCAACCATCACGCGTTTAACGCCTCGTTGAATGTCATTGTAGGGGTGGAGGTGCAGTCACACCATCGAAATCCGGCGCGTACTTTATTTACCGACCAGTCATATTAAGCCGATGTGTAATTATTACTCATCGTCATCGCGAGCATTATAGGCTTGTCAACGCATAAATGGGATTTCCCTGATGGCAATAAGTTTTTCACTTTGTTTACTTAATGCGGACAGTTTTTGTTATCATTTGGGTTCATCAATGTAGTAGATATCTACATAATAAATTATTCATTTGGATTTGTTAATTGTTTGTTATCCTTGTAAAGTTAAATTGTAAATCCAGCTAAAGAATTATACTCGGAATCGAATAAATATAAGAAAAGTCGTTTGGAAAATACGAGTGCTTTAATGCTAGCCATTTGTAAGCATCGAACGTGCACATAACCTCCATATATCAGAAGGCAATCGGCCGAATCTCGCTCGCTGGAGGGCTTTAAAACATTCCGATGATCGTTTTCCCTTGGCGTGATTTACAGCCGCATGCTGCTGATGGAGGATAGCTAGATAGCTTATACCTAGATGGTAGAAGGTAGTAGGACGACTGCTCTTATCCCGACTTAAACCCGGTTGTGGATACAATTCTCCAAAGAGTAACTAACAACGACAAAAGGTCGCCCGTTAAGTTCTTTTCTCTCCGCGCGCTCATCACACCCCCTGCAATTCTAACTGATACCCGGAAACTTTTCATATTTATCTTTTACGATTTTAATCCGATCTCTTTCGTGAACATTTCAGTTATTAGGAAAGTTTCTTCGCAACAGATTACTTTCTCGGGACCCGCCTTTGCAATTAAACCCGGTAATTTATGAGGTTGGTTGGTATACTGGTGAGGGTGCGGTCAATACAATTCAAAAGGGAAAGCATTTGCAATCAATCTGTTGATGATGCGGATGATACTTTTCCTGCACGCGGCTAACGCAACGCCGACACGTGCCGACACTTCTAATTGATTCAAGTCCATTATGTTTATTAGCCATCGTCACGCCAATTTGACACGGTTAGAATTTTAGCATTGCACATCTGTTTCAATTTGATGTCAATTCAGTTAGTTCTCATTGATCTAAAACTGCTGCAGATTTGGGATTATAGCAGTTATCGAGTTAGACAACCCGTAATGCGGCGCTTTCGTCGATATGCAGATTTGTCACGCAAAACGCGGTGTCCTTACAAGGACGGGAACGAACGTTCTCATTGCAAAGACAAACAGAAACCCTGAAGCTGACTGATGACGAAGCTGGAGTTACCGGAGAGTGCGAAGAATCGCGTCCTATCTCCTTGCCTGACAAGGTGAACGCGCCGGGAGCACCGACTCCGATTGTAAATTGGCCCGGCAAACACATTCTAACATGATCAGCACTACATTAGGTACGTCGTCCTGCCAGTCTCCGTTACCCCGTCGGGCGTGCTAAACGAACCGGAAACTCACCTCCGAGTTTTCCCGCCGCTGCCACCTACTGCTTAGTTTTTCTCTATCTATCTCCAGAGAGAGCGAAGCGAGCCAGTTGAGAAAAGTGCGAACGCAAAAGTTCTCTGTCCTAATTGCAAATGACAAATTATTTCTCTTCTTATCTAGATAGCATATCAATAGATAGCTGGAAGAAGAGAGATAAGAGATAGACCATAATGGTAATCGTTGAAAGAGAGGGATTGAAGAATCTCTTCTGTCTTTATCTGTTAGTCAGCAGTCTAGTCTGCTCTGGGATGGGATACGAGGGGTGGTTGTGGGGGTGTTTCAGGTTCCCGTTCTTGTCTCTCTGCAATTAGCTAACTCAATTTGGGAGATCCCTTTCGCTGCGCCAGGGATCTGTTCACAATGTGTTGTCAATGTTTTGTTCGGATGGTTTTTTATTGCCTTAACGAAGTCCTAAACGGATTAGGACCCGCTCACGGTCCTGGTCTGTTCGTCTATATCTTTCTTCTCTTTCTCTCTGGAATGGCAGCAAAGCAAAAGGAGATAGACATAGAGAGACAGAGAGAGAGAAAGAGAGATGGTGTGTTTTTTGTCATTGCCCGTAGTTGGCTGCACTATAGTTGCTACTGCTATGTTGTTCTGATGTCATCCAAACATTGGAATGAAAATTCTGTTCGTGTCGCGATCATCACGGCTCGTCAAACCCGTCGGAGTAAAATGCTGATTAGGTACTCGAAGGATGTCGTTGTTTTGCATACATATAACGTTTGATATTTTGCTTAAGATAATTTTCAAATTTGTCTGTTCACCTACCTGTTAAATCGGGTAATCTGGGCCACATCCTCGTCGCAAGAAACTCCAGTTGCATCTGATGAAGTTGGTTATAGCCATGATTTTGAAATTGTAGTTTCATCCCATTCTCAAGACTATGAAATGCAGAGCTTTGTTGTTGTGGTTGATGATGAGGATAAGTGTAGAAAGCAGCGGCACCACTACCACCGCCACCACCTCCGGGTCCTGGATAAACATGGCTAAGAAGACCCGGTCGCGGTACGAAATGTGCTGGTGGTAGTTCTTCGCTACCGGGAGATATCGGCGGGCTGCGACTTCTACTACGACTTCGGCTTCGCGTCGACGACGTCGGCGACGCACTGCGCGACCCTGTGCCTGCTGGACTAGCGCGATGCTGTTGATGATGCTCGTCAGTTCTTCTCAGCAATGCATCTATACAGAAGGAACCTTTCTTTTCCGCTAGTTTTGTGTCCATGTTTATTGGTTTGGATTGATAATCATCAATTCTGAGTTCTTCGTAATTCATGGTTTGCACTTGCACTAAATTTATTGTTATTATAGTTTTTGAATGATTACGTTGATTATGTTACTTAGTAGCACGTTGGTTGATAGATAGGAGAAAGGGCCTTTTATGCGCGTAGGTAACTGCGTGACCGTGACGCCCGAGAGATCGGCGGCCGACACGAAAGGCGTCGATGGACTAAACGATTCGAAAAGTATTATCCTAATAATATCTGACATTACAGCAACATTAGACACAGTATACATTACACACGGTGCGGCGCGACGAGGCGGGCGCTCGACGCTTGCCGATTGGCGGTACGATTGCATGAGCCCGCCTCACGACGCGCGTCGCGACGCACCGACGACGTCGAGTGGGAGGGCGACTGGTAGCAGCCTTTCCCAACTTTCTCTCATCTTGATGCCAACATTAGACACCCACTGATCTACACTGTATTATTTCGTAGCTCTATATATGAATGGAATCTGCAACTTACATCCAATACAAAATTTCCAACTTTGAGAATTTATTATTATTATTATTATTACAAATTAAGTAACTCATGATTTATATTAGAAGCCTTTCGTTTTCTTATTGTATTTATAGCATTATGTCTGTAGGTAAAATTGATTTTCGCAGAATTCGGACAACTGCTGCTGAGTATGTTTGCGATCCATTAGTGCGCGGGGCCGCGTTGCGCTTAATGAGCAGTTAATCTGTTGACGTAAGCAAATACAGATCCATCGATTTTCGATCGGCTCACAGCTACCAACCAGCTGCAGCAAATGCGGCTGTGATCTATCTATCTCATCTCGCGAGTTGCTCACTAGCCAACATCTTTGCGCTATCGCCATCGTCAACAAATTAGTTCGTTAATTGGCCGCGCTTTGCGTCCGACTTAATGAATTGCAAACAATGACGACATGTGCGTAGATACCTGTTAAAGGCATGTGCAGCGTGAGTCAATACACATGAAGAGAGATGTTTTACATGCTTCTAAGAACGGTTTTTGTCGTTTAAACAT
>JARJDU010030682.1:0-10621 GCA_030264695.1 Lissagria laeviuscula | reverse complement strand
TACTTGTTTTATTGTAACATTTGCAAACTTCGAAGTTTTCTTCGATTAATTCACTAATTTTGTTATATTTTTTAGGTGGGTGGTCATACACGCCTGATGGTCCTGAATCCAAACACAATCTGCAAGCCGTTGAATTATCGAGAGCTGGAGTTCTATCAAAACATTCAAGATCAGGACATCAAAATGTTTGTACCAAAATATAAAGGTAAGCAGAGCGCATAGCGAATAATCTCACCAATCGAATATAATCAAGTCGAGCATAAAAGATAATATTAATTGCAACAACAAAAAGACAAGAAAAGGAAAATACAATGACAATATAATTTATTGATCACATTACTACTTACTAATTAGTACGTACATAGTTCTCATATGCCGAGACGCATCTGTCAATTTCATCTGCGCTCCGCAACGCACGAGGATCTTGTTGTGAACGTTATTAGCGTGCTAAGCTAAAAAAAAAAAAACAATTTACATTAATAAGATTATTAATAAGATTAATAATGATATAAAATATTAGTAGTAAATACTTTAAATAATAATAAGAAATGATAAGTTTTCGCCACAAATATACGTTTTATTCGACTTTCACTTTCTTATTACCTCATTCAATATTAATATTTTATGTGAATACAATTTTGTCTATGATATTATATTGTTGTTAAGAATTTGCTAAATGAAGAAGAAAACTATTACATTCATCCTTGTTGATGCGATTGATAAAGCAATCGTTTTGTTTTAGTTCAAGATAAAACAATCGTTTATCTATCGCATCAACAAGGATGAGATGAGGTTTGTTTATAGAAAAATAAAGCGAACATGTTTTGTTTAACTTTCCATTTTGAATGACTTAAATCATTGTTATTGCTATGATAAATGTTGTATTTATTAATTTTGCTAATCCAATGTATTTTAGCCACAAATCTGTGCCTTTTAACATGACCAAATCTTGTTGTTTATGTTTTTTTTTTTTAAATATTTTTTAAATAAATTATATAAATAAGGAAATACATACACCAATACCACGTGTGATATAATCAACAAAAAAAAGCAATAAGCTTTGATGCAAATAATTATTATTTGACAAAAACAATTTATCAACTGTATCAATTGTAGACACTTCAAACACATTCAATCAATCATTGCTCATTTTATGTTTTTGTTTTAATATAAATATATTATATATTATTATGAATACTATTCCTAATTAAACAATATATTATTGAAATTATCAATTGCGGAGGTAAGTATAAGTCTTATCTTAACTATAATTGTAACGGACAACTGTAATTTAAAAAAAAATTATTTAAATAATTAATACAAATTCGATTAATTAATTAAACTGCAAGGTAATCTGTAACTTATGTAAAAGAGAGAATGCGAAAGAGCGAAGAATCTTCTTCTGTTCAGTGTTCAGTTCGTTGTTGGCTGTCCGTTGTATGCTGGCCACGTTCGTCACCGGTCTCTTCGCCACGCCCCTTCCGGTTCCTCTCGACGCTAGGGCGGCTGCGCACTTGATGGGTTTGTATA
This sequence comes from Lissagria laeviuscula, assembly GCA_030264695.1. Taxonomy (NCBI): domain Eukaryota; kingdom Metazoa; phylum Arthropoda; class Insecta; order Coleoptera; family Staphylinidae; genus Lissagria; species Lissagria laeviuscula. Next base: position 9,091 of record JARJDU010030682.1, on the reverse strand, counting down.
AACCGAACTTTATTCAACTCAAGTTTAAAGACAACAAATATTCTAAATGATTATTCGACATGATCATGACATGAAATCAATAAATAATCAAGAGAGATGAATAAAGCAGAAGCAAGTGGACAGACAGGGATGCAGACTTCTAGAGCGAGGGTTGGACATCTTTATCTCTTTATATTACTCGTACTATAGATAGAGAGATCTTACTTATTTATTAGATTAACGAAATAATTTTAATCTTTTAACGAAATTTTTGTTTGTTTTTGTTTTGTTTTGTAACTTCACATTGCATTTCGTTACATTACAACATTACACAATGCAAGTTCATCAAATTGATCAATGTTGCTTGATCATTATATACCTTTTGACACAATACAACAACATAGCTTGTAATAGGCGTGATATAATTAAATATATTTTTTATAATTAGTTGTTGAGTTGAGGAACAATCACTTTAATTTAGTTCAATCTATGCATAATGAATGATGATTAGGAGGACGAGAAGGACACTTTTAATCTGTGCGAATTGTTTCAGGGGTGATGCAGGCGACTTTATGCAGCGGCAAGATGGAGAAAAGATACTCACCCAGCTTCCGAGAGGACAATTCTGCAGCATCGGTGACTTCCGGCCGGTCAAAAAGTGGATACAAACGTAAACGTGAAGAAGTATTAAAGTAATTATCATAGTAATTTCTCTTGTACACACTTAATTAATGTAATATGATCTTTTTAGAATGAGAATCCATCACTCTGGCAATCCAAAAGAAGTCCTAAAATCGATATCACAAAGCGATAACACCAACAAACAGTACTTCCTCATGTTGGAAAACATTACAGTATCGTACAGTCATCCATGTATTCTGGACTTGAAGATGGGGACTCGCCAACATGGAGATGACGCCTCCGCCGAAAAGCGTAGCAAACAAATGGCAAAATGCGCTGCCAGCACTTCAGCATCCCTTGGCGTACGATTATGTGGGATGCAGGTATATCAAGCTGATTCTGATTATTACCTAAAGAAGGACAAATATTGGGGACGTGAACTCAACGAGGAAGGGTTCAAGAATGCTCTCGTACGCTTCTTCGACAATGGTTACGGTCTCCGGTGCTATGTCATCAAGAAAGTTATCAATAAATTGGAACAATTGCGGCGTGTCATCGAAAAACAAAGCAATTATCGCTTTTATTCCTGGTAAGCAATTAAATTTTATTTTTACTTTAGTTCAGTTTAATAAACCTTTCAATTTGTTTTAGTTCGTTGCTGATAGTCTACGAAGGCAATGGTGGCGTACCACTCTTATCACTGAAGAACAACCAACCTTGCTGTTCCTCATCACCTTTGCAATATCTCGTTAATGATTGCACACAAGAATCGGATAATTCTCGCGATGTACCTTGTTATTATGACGCCGACACTAGCAATTCCTCTTTGGATCTAAGCCATGAGGAAGTATCCCAAGATTCGCATCATCGAGGATTTGGCGAAGCAGCTGCACGTGGTGCAAATACCTCTTTCTTCCCCATATCCGAAGAGACTATGTTCTTAGACTCACCACCAATCCATCAACCTGGGAATCTATCTCCAAGTCCAGTCGATAGTTGGATGGTGTACTCCAACAGCAGCAGTGATGAATATTCCCTTAGTGGACAATTCAATGGACTTACATCGGATGATACCTCTGACTTCGAACTTTCCTCTCCGCCTCCTGCATCAATGAAAAACACTTCTCTTCATTTCGAAGATTTGGAATTAGAAGATGAAGATGATGAGGAGCTCACACCTACAGTTTCTCACAAAAGCGTACCTAAAAGACTCAGAGTGAAGGAATCTTCGACTGTGCAGAATCCTTCAGCAGGATGTAGTCAAACAGATCGAGTGAAACGAAGATCTAGGTCGAGGTCTCCAACGCCGGTGCAAGTTGATGTGAGAATGATTGATTTCGCTCATACGTCTTTTGTTACGAAAGAGGAAAACAATTTTGGAGGAAATGCGGGACCTACTACAGTGCATCATGGACCTGATGGAGGATTCCTTACGGGATTGGATAGCATGAAGAGATTATTATTGGAGATTATGCATGAGGGTTGAGTTTTGGTTGGAGTAGCATCGAAGAGATTGACAACGAAGGGAAGCAATGAGGTCGTGGGAGATGTGGAAGGATGGATGAAGGTGATAGCACCGATTACAAATAGAATGATGGCCGATGATGGAGGTTGAATATGACACTTTGGTTGTAATATTGATTACATTACCTAATCCCGCCTTCCCGTTGCTTTTATGCAATTGAGAGTTACTTAGTCCTTGTTACCAGCGTTGTTGTTATTACGGTTGTTGTTTTCTAGTAGAAGGAATCATCTATTTCATCAACCGCATCGCATCAACTTGTACAAAGACTTATTTAACAACATGCATTGACATTATTTACAAAATATCTAGTTTAATGAGATGAATTATGAATATCAAAAGACAAGTAGGCATTGATTTGAAGGATAAATTTAATGAAGTAATGATTGAGGTAGTAAATTAATATCGGACAAAATGAATTTGACTCGATGTTGTTTCATTAAGTTATTTCGAAAATCATTAATTAGTGATTTGCAATGATGATACTATTTCAATATGATCCCTAAATTAGTGTTCAAGCTTAAAATGAACAAAGAAATTGCTTGATCAACCTGAAACTAATGACAGAAAATAAAACAATAAATTCCCTATATTAATTAAGGATAATATGATTTAGAAGAAGACAAATGTTCCATTTATTACAATAAGCCCCAATGAGCAGAATATATAATTGATGTTGAGATGTTGTGTCGTACACAAGGTTTGTTGTTTTGTGGATGTTTTAGTTAATCTTATACTGATCGATGTTCGATTATTGATGTTTTACGAAGAAACTTTGTTTGCGTTTCTATGTGTACCCTAAAATCATTGAAAATATGACAGTAATTAATATAACATCATATGAGAAAGATTCAAAAGCAAAAATCAAAGATACCAACAGCATGAAACAAAGGATATGCTTGTAAGAAGCAATTAACAAAGTTGTTTAATAATAACTGCCATTATTACACATTGTATATATGACCTGTTAGTTTGTAGAATTAAAAAAAATATATATGAAGAAGAAAACGCGCGCGAGAAAAAAAAAGTAATAAAATATTGTTTTTAAATGATAAAGGAAACACAAAAAGATACCTTGATTAGATTAGTTAAAACTATATAATGTGCAAAACTATTTTTAGACGCATTACCACCTAGAATAATATAACAATAATCTATAATTAAGAATTTCATTCGATTCGAAAATGTGATTACAATTAATTTATTCTTTTTTTAATTTTATTATTATCATCATTGTCATTCTAATTACTACGGTTTTATTTTGTTTTATTAGATATTTACACGTACACTTATAAATAGTGCAATTATTTTTGAATTTTCTATTTGGATTGTATCGAATCATTGTTTGTTGATTATCTAGTTTAATTTTATTAACATGAAGAATCATCATCAGTCGAATCCTTATGAAACTATACACTCAATTTAAATGAAGGAGAAGCAGGAAGCAGTATTTTTTGTACAAAATTTAACAAACTTAATGATGTTGATTAATAACAACAACACAACAAATTAGTACATACGCCGAATATTATACCTAAAACGTATTTGTTTGACTATTATTTGTTTAATATGTGTGCTGGCCGCGCCTTTGCAGTTCTCATTTAGATCGTACACATCTAAATACATAAATATATTATATTCATTAGCGTTTAAGAGTAATTTAGTTGAAAACAGACTTAGGCGATAACAAATGAAATGATTCCCTGTGATTTTATTGATAATTATATATTATTATAACTTAGATCTTAATGATATAAGATGTATTTTAACTTTTACGTTGGCGATGGATGTTTGGATCGTTTTATTGATTGCGAGTTATTGTTTATTTTTTGAATTCTGTGAGATATGGGACGAATGTTGATGGATGATGTCAACATTTTCAGTATCTTTTGGTATTGATATGTATCATCTTTGAGAATTTGTGCGCAATATGTATATATTTCAAGTGAATGAGGATTCAACTTAAATAAAGAGAAAATTTAAAGAAAATTGACTTTTATTTATTTGCCTTTCTTTAAATTGTTGATGTATGTGTGCATACCTGTTGGTTTTACCTAAATGCATAAAGCAATTTCATCTAAAATTCTTAGCCATTACTTATGACCTCAAAAAGTGTAGAGGGGGAGCTTTGAAAGAAGATTCTTTTAGAATATATCACTTTGTACTTTGGTCAATGACATTTCGAGTGATAGGCCAAAAACCGCAGAGAATCTAAAAAATTAGGTTTTTCTCATTTTTGCGAAGAAACAACTATAGACTGAGAAACGGCTTTATTGTCGTTAACAAGATCGATTCAAGACTCACATTTTCGTATATGAACTACTTTTCTATGACAGTTAGTTTAGGAGTTTCATTTTCGCAAAAATTTTTGTCAAATTGCCATTTTTGCGTAAACATATCGCAGATGTGCCAACGATATTACAACAAATGCTCACAATATGTATCGATCGTATATCGTTGGATACAGCTTTGAAAGATGATTCTTTTGATTTATATCACTTGGTACTTTGGTCAAGGATATTTCGAGTTATTGGCAAAAAATCAAAAATCCTGCAAAAGGAAAGGTTTTTACAATTTTGGGTGAGAAATATTATTTGCAGGAAAATGGTACAGATATCGTTAGAAAGAGCTCTTCGAAACACACATTTTGGAATATAAACCGTTTCTCTATGACTATTAGTTTAGGAGTTAGATTTTTGCTTCAATTTTCCAGAAATTGCAAGTTTTCATTGGCCGTATCGCTCAATGTAAAGACATTTTTTTCTCAAATAATAAAAAGCAGGAAGTGTTAGACATATTTGAATTGAGCATCGAAAGACGATTCTTTTGATATATATCACTTGGTACTTTGGTCAAGAATGTTTCGAGTTATTGGCAAAAAATCAAAAATCCTGCAAAAAAAGAGGTTTCACCATTTTGGGAGGGAAATATTATCAGCAGGAAAATGGTTCAGATATCGTTAGAGAGAGCGCCTCAATACGCAGGTTTTGGTATATGGATCATTTTTCTATGATTGTTAGTATCGGAGTTTCATTTTCGCTTCAACTTTTGTCAAACTGTCTTTTTTGAGAGATCGTATCGCACATGTACAGACAATATTTCTACAAATCTTTATGATGTGGATCAATTATATATCGTAGAATAGAGCTTCTAAAGACGATTCTTTTGATATGTGATACTTTGTACTTTGGTCGTGGATGTTCAGAGTTATAAGCCAAAAACCGTAGAGAATCAAAACAATGTGGTTTTTCTCATTTTCGGAAAGAAGCACTATAGACTGGGAAACGGCTTTAATGTCTGCCTCTTAACTGAAGTGTGGTTCCATAGTCCGTTTGGAGGTGTATAGTGGTTTCTTCTGCTTCTTCAAAGAATCTGTACGTTTCGTTATCTTGTACTCCTAGTTATTCAGTACATGTGTGCATTAAGTTTGCAGTGTCCAGATATGAATCCTGTCAGGTTTCTAAGCTTGTTCCTGCTGCCCTTCGTACAGTGGTGGATTTATGCACAAGCGCCGGAAGCGCTCACTTCGAATCTCATAAAACCTCCGAATTTCGCAAAAAAAGCCTTCGAGGAGTCTTAAACTAATTGTGTGCTTAGAGCCCCGTTAGCTCAAAATCCACCGCTGCCTTCATGCATTCTTCAATGTTCTTTTTGAGGAAAATTTCACTCAGTATTTTTGATTGTCAATGCCTTGGAAGTGAGTTCCAGTGCTTGTTTACTCTTCTTCCTCCAATCTAAGTACTTTAATTATTTCAAAACGGCAGGGAGAATTTGATCAAAACTCGCTACACAAGCAGCAACGTGAGACGGTTATAAACAAGTTATGTAATAAACATAATCAATTCTTTGGATAAATGTTGTCAATGGTTATTTGAAGAGTTACACAATTAGAACAAAAGTTCAATAACAATGTTGCAAGAAAATCTAATCCTCTTCAGACAAGAGATCTTCAAGAGCAACTTGACCATCGATGAATTAGTTATTACATTATTACATCTGCGTATATCTTTATCTGTTAATGAGCTCATGGATTAAATATAGTATATGTTTATACGTTCAAACCTCATTTCCAGTTCTTTTATTGTCATATTGGCAATAAATATAAGAAGAAATTGTATGCTGGCACAAGACAAGAATGAAAACAAAGTCGAAAGAAAATAAATGTTGTAAGACAATAGTAATGAAGTTATTGAAGACGTTGGACTATATATTCAATGAATATTTATAGTGAAACAAAACGTAATTTCACATCGTTTTTCATCTTTTGCTTTTTTTTTTCTTAGTTGATGTAGTTACTAGTTGAAGTTCTGGTTGTATCGATTATAGGTGGACATCTATGCCATCAATTTGTATTACTCGTAATATAAAAGAAAAGCTTTTTAAACAACTAATTATCCAATTTCTACTTATCTTCGTAATATTCAAAAAATATCGGGATCCGGTAAGACAGGATGCAAGTTGGTAGCCCAAGGCCCTACTAAAAGCTGTTACGCCCTTGATAATGATGAATAACACATTTATGTTATTTTTATATAATTTATAAACTAATTTTAGTTTGTTATTGAATAAATTTGTTTAAAACGATTTTAAAGAAGAGTTTCTTGACAATGATACAAGTGGTAACTCTGAGCAGTTCACCTTCATTGAAGGAGAAGAAAAACTATGTTGATTTCAGCTCAATGATAAGTAACTCTAGTTCAATATTAATTAAGAGACGTTTCAATTGTACTTATATTTAAGTAGTTTAATGATTTGCAAGATTGCTTATTGTTACCTAGACCTAGGGACTTCTCAGTTTGTGATGACAAATATTTGTTTTACCCAAACTTTTTCAAAGTGAATAAAATATTAAAAAAAAAATAATATTTATTTATATTTAGTTTATGTCTAAATTTTTTATTGTTATTTTATTTATTTATTAGACTTAGATATGCTTATCTTAATAAACATATAACAATACTCTTTACTATGCCATGCTCGCATTTCCCAGAAGAAAAAGGAAATCATAGAGAAGAAGCGCATCTTTACCTACTTTTGCACTTTATTCTCGTCTTCCGCTGCTATGACTTCTTCATGATGATGATTTTGCTTCAGTTGCTGTGATGATGGCAACCAGGTGCCAGTTCGATTCTTCCCACTTTACACTAGGTGCGAACCATCGCAGCGTCATCGTGGATGAACGATTCCAATCTACGACGCTGATTAATTCCTGCGAGCCCAAAACGAACAAAAGTGCGGATTGTCCAACATTTCGGTCGCAGTCAATTCGGCGCACTCTTGTGTTGTACTTGTGTGCAATCAGTGCTAAAAGTGTGCTGGTGGTGCCTTAAAAATTAATCGAATAAATTATTATCAATTAGGTGAATTAAACAATTTGGAAATTAATATTTTTGATCATTTAGGAAAAGTCAATCAAGACGGAATCCAGAAAAAAAAAGGAATTGTTTAACTTATAAATTGGTAAGTTTAAATGCTAATTATTTAAAATATTAATTTTTGTTTGTAATTATAATTAGTTTAGAATATGATTTATTTAAGTAAACTTTAAAAAAAAAGTTTTTTTATAGAATACACATTTAAAAAAATAATTTATTGATTGTGTAGTATCATCTATTTGCATTGAGAACTATATAACAAATAAAAACATAAAAAAGCAAGCTTTGTATCGGATAATAATGCATAAGAGATAAAGCATGTAATTAGTGGGAAATGAGTGAGCAAATTGAGTAGTAATTAGTTCCATAAACGTAACGCAACGTATATATTTCATTTAAAAAGGTTTTCCGCGCATTTCCGCCGTTTTCGATTCATTTTTTTTCATATTTAGAATTAGCATGCACACAAGGTCATTTAAATGTCATTTAAGTACGTTTATTTCATATATAAACTCTTCATGCTGAAATAAAATTGCCATTGTTTTATTATATCTACAAAGATTAAGATTACTCTCTTGAACCGGCTCTGTACACACCTTAGCAACAATAATTAATTCATTAATACCTTTTATCATTAAACTATATTTATTTTAATTAATTTTTTTAATATTCAAGCTGTAAACTTTCGTTACTTGCATATTTTTACTATTAATTTAGAGAAACAATTGCAATAAGATACCTGATAATAGATTGATTACAATATAAGTAATTAAATCGCGAAATTAATTTATGTTTAAACTATTTATCAATTTGAATTTGTTTATTAATAAATTATTAAATTGAAAAGCTTAATTAATAGGTAAATAGATTTCAGATATTTAAATTATTTAAGGAAAGACTAATTGCTGGAGATTTAAACATAATATATTTTTATGATTTTTTTTGGATGTTAGAAATAAAATAAACACGCCGAGTTTTTTGTATGTTGTAGAGCAATATTTTTACTTCATTGAATGATTTTTTAGTCAATTGTTTTTATCCACTATGGCAGCTGAGGCCGTGGGCGGCTTCCGGAATGTTGCTTCTCGCTGGCTGCATGATTTGCGAAGAACTGGTATATTGTAAAACCACCGGACTTATAAAATTCAAAAATATATTAAATTTTTTATGATAGGGAAAAGTTTTTTTGAAATTTGAAAAAAAAAAACCAAAATAGTGGCAATTTGAAATAAATTGGTAATTTTCGCTAAAAAAAATCGACTTTTAATTTTATTTAAAGTCAAAAAATTAAAACAGTTAAATGCTCTCTGCTACACGATGGAAAATATATTTTTACGTATTAAAAGCTAGAAATGAGTGAAATCGGTTGGATAGATCCCGAGATTTTTTTATCGTCAGTTGAAAAAGTTTGGTCTCGAATGAAATCGAGTTTGAGTTTCAAGTTTTGATCACTCTGTATTAAAATAATTTGAGAAAGAAATAAGTGCGGAAAACGCTATTCTAGCTTGAATGTTGAATTGGTGGGCAAGTTGTAATCTAGCTGGAGTTCGATACAACCATGCGCCTACAGCTTGTCTATTAATATCCGGCATTC
>JARJDU010030656.1:0-54174 GCA_030264695.1 Lissagria laeviuscula | reverse complement strand
GTAGAGGCTATATATTGCGCATTTCCAAGCATCGGGTTGGATTCAATGTTGACAGCTTCACACCGTTTCACCAGATCATAACCCGAGTCCGGCCACGGCGCGGTCAATCTGGGGGCGTATGCCAGTCTGGAAAATTTCTGACCAGGACCGGCATCGGCAGGTGCCTTTCGCCGTTTGCTCGCACCCCCGGCGCCAACCTAACTTGACGCGCCCTTAAACGCGTCTTAAATTTATAATATTGGGATTACTTGAGTTGGATTTGTTTAGGTAAATTATTGACATAAAAACCATTTGCAACAATAATTCGAGTTGGCTTGAGTTAAATTTTAATTAAGTACTAATTAATATTCAAAGTAAATACAAAAATGGGGAGGTGCCAATATGTCCATCATCTGTTTCCAGATATGCTTAAGACATTTGTTGTATTGATTCTAACACTCTAACATATGTTTGCTATTATTTTCAGAAGAGTTTTCATCGGTGACGTCATCAGGAAGGAACATGACAAAATCCGAGACCTTCAGGACAACAGGTGACATCATCAAGGATTTCTAAAACGCAGGAACATCAACACTACTAGCAACGGGTAAGTCTAATTTCTTCAAATTTTGCCTCTTAAGATTCTAATAAATGTTTGCATTTATTTTTAGGTAATGTTTCCAGGGTCAGAAAGACATCATCTGGGACCACCACGATATTAAGAAAGGCGTGAAAATTGTAAAAACCGATAAAATTTGAAGCTCGCTCTTGGTTCTCTTAGGTCCTATCATATAGACTGCAAGGGTCAGCTGTCAATCCGCGGGTTTGTGTTAGCTGGGATGTTAGTTAGGAAGTTATTTCTTATTTAATATAAATACCGTGATTAGGGCAAATCTAAATTCAATCTACATGTATTCCAAATATAATAAAACAACCAAAATTAATTAATATATTTATTTCATTGATTAACATACTTTAAAGAATTCATTTGATTATATAATAATAGTAAAACGTAGACATTTATATACTAACATTTTGTGTATAGATTCAATATTTCTATAATAACCCGAATTGATTAGTACTTTATTATATATAACATTATATTTATGTAGAAAAATGGACCTTTTTCAACCCTGCTTGATATTTATTTGTGTGCTAACAAAATAATATTCTTAGCATAACATTTTAAACGTTTTCGAAATTAAGTCAACTCTATAAGAATGCTAATGAATAATTGATTCAAACCATTTCTTCAGTCTCGCTGAATGATTCCTTTTCATGCTACAAAAGATGCTACTTTTAAAAAGCATATCATGTAAGAAAAAGATAGTAATCATATAATAATGCATAATGCTTACAATCAAATCGTCTGAAACAAAAGGCCCTATCAATAGTTAAAAATATCAATAGTCAACTAGGTGTAATCACTTTCGCAATTAGATATGACTCTTCTAGAACTTCCATTTCTAATTAATGTTTCCATTTAACGTATTTACAATTACTGCAGCCGATGTTCAAAAATCAGCAAAATATTTTCTGGTGCAACCCAGCACTGATGAAAATATACAGAAACATTGTTGGCGCTTTAAGTGGCGGAAGCAACATACGACAACTTAGTTTAAGATTTGTTTATGTTTGCAGCACTTCTGCGCTCGCTTGTGTTGTATAAAAGAGTAATAGAATTTTACAATATTTTAAAAAAATACATCCAGTAATATTTGACGAACTTTCGCAACAAGTGCACGAGATTCAAAGCGTAGGTGGCTGGTTGGGGGTAGCCAGTGCTAACGACCTAACCCTCATAGGTTGAAGGGCGTATGCACTTTGCGAGTCTTTTGACCGATCGTGTGTTGGATATGTCTCTTCTCACAACCCATAATTATCGCATAATACGGATGGATGGAATGTGTAGAGGAGAATGTTATGACCAAGACGCGCTTCTCGTTGCGAAAGTTCTATATGTGGTTCACGAAATCTTCGTACGCCACCAACAATAAAGAATTAGCGCCGACCCAAAGTCATCGAAAGAATAAATGAGAATGAATATAAATGACAATATAAGTATGTTTAGGGGATGAGTGCATCTAGTGCGAGCATTTTCAAAATATTGGTTCAAATTGACGCTCTGTGTTGATTTGCTTTTATTTGTGGCCGATTGGTTTTGCAACGATGTGGAGATTATTGAGGTAACTGACGATGGGCCGGAGACGAGACGCTTATTTATGGGAATAGTGGAGGTGAGGGTTGTGTGTTTGGAAGCTGCGAAGACACACAGCTTGTCGATACACCCTCAGCTCGGAAACTTGCTGTAGAACAAATAAGTAAGATCGTAGTTCTTGAATTGGCACACTTGCAGTTCACGTCGGTTCCATTCATCGATCTTTGAAAGTAGTCGAAGATCAGTTGGAGTTTCTTTTGCCTGGGAAGCCTAAAATTTTTTTTAAAATGTATATACGACAAAGAAGACATATATATACAAGATAATATTAGGAAGAAATAGTTTTTTATACTTTTGTTGTATCACATAGAAAGTATTTTCAAATTTATATTAAAAAGCTCCTTACCTGATTTGCAAAGACAGTAATAGTAAATTTCCTAGGATTGAAAGCTTCCAAGACTTTACTTATAATCTCCCGATAGGATACAGCTGGGACGTTTGTTTCAAAACTAACGTAAGAGAACTCTGGTTCAGGAGTGATATGAATAGTCATATAGTTTCCCTAAAAACGAAATGTACTTTTAATAATTATAGAAAGAAACAAAAAATTGAAAGTAGCACTTACACTTGATGAGTCGGTGTTAGTCTGATTACAATTCAAGCAAGACATGAAAATATGTGAAGATGTTATTTATTTGCATGTGATATAAAAACAAACGGCGAGACTTAAATTAGTAAAATACATACATTTTTGCTAATTCCATTCATGGAATATCCACATGGTTCAAATAGATAGTCATCGATCATCATATTTGGTATGATTTTATCAATTCCAGATTTCTAAAACCAAAGAAAAATTATTTCTAAATGATAATAGACAGTTAGGGCAAATCTGTGCTTTTTCTATAATCCGCAACTCAATTTTGGGACATGTATGATGACATTCATAGTCATACCTACTAAACAGAACTGACACATTTCTATAAAGCCACCAAGTCGTTAAATTAAATACAAAATTAAAATATTATTTAACAAATTGGCTGTTTTGACGACCTACACGAATTTATAAACCATATATCCAATATTATGAACGTCGGCGACGTATGGGGAAAATACGTTTAGCCATGCAGTGCTGCTTAAGAAAATACGTCGTACATATGACTCTTGTTAAGTTACATTGGCACTACGTTGGCAAAGCGATGCATAAACATAATCAGCTAAACGGCAGCATAATTTTGGCATTATAGTCGTTGACTTAGGGACTTTGGCAATTGAGTTGCAAGCCAAAGTTAACCGCTTCCTACCCGCCCAACAACCACCGTAAGATACTAAATTATATCAAATTGTGCGCAGAATGAACCGATTTTGTGTAAATATTCGATCCCCACATCGGTAACTCAATGTCGACCACGACGAGGGAGCGAATCTCAGCTTATTCACTACCCTATTTAAGCTAATCGGGCTACAAATTTCCAGTTTTGATTATGGCTTGGAACAATCCTAATATGAACATGTCCTCAGTTTCGTCAATTTCTATTTACTTGCACAATTTTTGAAACCAAAATTGAGACAATTGTTATAGCGTGTAATCAGTTAAAAGAAATCTGATTTCCTTCATCAATGAAGCATGCGACACCATCGCCACACTAAGATCCAGGCTCCTGGAAACACAAAGCAATGCTCACACAAGATCAGATTCGTAACATCGGATGAGAGAGATTGTCTACAGCTTAGCTTAGTCTACAGCAGTGGTACTCAACCTGGTTCCTATCGTCCACTGTGGGCAGCAGAGATTCTTTGGTGGGCAGTAAGCGTTTTTTACAAGCGTTTTTTACGTTTTAAAAATATTAATATAAAATTAAAATATTGTTTAAAAAAAATGCATAGCATTGTTGAAAAACATTTTAATTTTGTTTTATACTATAAGAACATTTTTGTAACAATAGAGATACTAAAGTGGGCGGTAGGTATGAAAAGATTGAGTACCCCTATCTACAGCCTTTATCTTGCGCCAAAAAATTTACAACTGTACTCTGCATTGAAAATACTCTCGGGATGTCAAAAATGCAGAAGTAGATAAAGCTGTGGTTTCTTCAAACTGATTGCACGCTTCGACAAATGTCTTCATGTCGAAAAATTGTGCAACTTATATAATTCATAATGCCATCATGTTTCAGATCTTTTTGACAAAAATGTTTCTGCGTGAAAAATGAAATGACAAAATTCATTGGCTACATGTCAGTTGGCGATTCTATGTATCCTATAAACTGGAGTAGGATCTTACCTTCGTAGCATCAGCTGCAGTCAAAGATTCCTCACGCGTGAAAATCGACATAATATCAGGATCCAAATCTGTCATAAGAATCTCCAACGTTTGATCGGGTTCAATCTGAAGTACTTTATGACCATGACCTGCCTGTTGTCGAGGGTTGAACTCTTTCATTGGGTTTAAAGTATACAAAAACCAACAGTCCTTGTTCACTGGACCCAAACAATATGCTACTCCATCAGAGAATAAACTATCCAATAGTTCTACCTGCAAAACGTATCACAGCAAATTTAGTACTATTGTTTATATGCAACAGAACCGGTTTAGCCCATATACATGATCAACAACAATATTCTACAAATCATGCAATTTGTCATTATATATGGAAGCCTCTAGCTATGGGGTTTTAGGCAACTGCCTAGTTTGCCTATTGGTTAATCCGGCCTTGGTGCACAGCCATAATAATGTGTTTGTAAGGAGCAATATTAATGTGGTTGTAATTTTAAACAAAATATGCAATCTTACTTCTTGATCGAAATGCTGATGTGGAGTGACTTGCAAATCGGGACGTTTAAAATTCTTGCGGGAGTAGAAAAGATCTTCAACGGCATCAAAGCCTGCATAATGTTCCACCAAGTCGAGGAGTGCTTCCAAGCAGAGTAAAGGAGTTGTGGTCCCGCATGTTTTCAAAATGAAACGACGTTTTGATATGAACATGGAACTCTCACTGAAAAATAAAATGAAATAATTTGATTACCAAAGAACTTAGTAAGAACAAAGAAGTTAATAATACATTTTATCATCAAATAGGGAGTTTTTTGATCCCGTCATCGTAGGGTATAAAACTAGTGGCGCACGATAATAATCTTAGTTTCTTGCAAATAAAAGCGTGCGCCCGGATGAAGTTCTTCCACGGCTACGCAACCAGTTTGATGAATCTATCCTTTCCTAGCCCAGTGTTTACCACTATCATCAAACTTTCTTTGAAAGACAAGAAAAAGTCGATAATGAGACCCATGATCATAGGCCCTCCAGTGCAGGTGCACGGTGCATGCCTCGATTCATCCAGGCGCTCGAAACCTTTAATTGTCCCCAAGCGCTGACAACCCTAGAACATCACAGATGCATTTTGAAAAGTCTTTTTTCGATTACCAGAGAGAAATTTTAATTGATTTCCTTCATGAACAACAGACAATCATTGCAGATTACTACTGTCATCTCCTTGATGAACTTAAGGCCGCTCACTGATCAAAAAAACGGAAACAACCCATAAGAAATGTTATTTTGATTCTCGAAAATGACAGACCGCAAACAGCAGAATGAACATGACAAAAATTAGAGGAATTTTTCTGGGAGATTCCCCATATAGCACACTCTCTCCATGTGACTTTCACATGTTTAGCCCACTCAAAGAGATAATTGGAGGACAGAATTTTGGCCATGACGGAGCAGTGGAACCCCCCCCCCCATTTTATGATGACGGAATCCAAAAGCTCCCAATTCGATGAGAATAGATATAAATTCTCGTTTTAATTTGATCCACTCGCGTATATCAAATGTAGTTAAAAAAAAATTAATATAATGATTATCATTAAACTAATATGACATAGTATTCATGTAGTCTGGAGATTGGTATGTATTAGATTACTTTACATAGTGAATTGTTAATAATTGATAAGAATAATGTAATGTGAGATATTATTAGTGTAAGTTATAATACCTAAAATAATCTCTAAACATATACAATGAGTCAGATCAAATAAAATTTGAAATAAACACAATTTTAATTATATACATTGAAGTTCTATTTGACTATTTCCAATTAGCATTAAACAATTAAACAGATAATTCAATGAAATAATAATATTCTCATTAATTTCAATCAAATTTAGATCGTTCCATGCATTAGCATGCATTAACACCAATAGTAAATAAATAAAATTATAAAAAAACAATTAAAGTACAACAAAAGTAGCGTGACTTTTCATTAAAATCATAATATTTAAAACAATGGAAATGAATCATCAAGTGAGTTGATTAGAAAGAATTTCAAACATTGTTTACATGTTGATGTTTGATGTGCACAGTGCAATATTTATTGAATAGATTTTATGTCGAAAACAGCATGGTTTATACTAAGTTAATAAACATTATGAAGCTTGTATACATCTAACACGATCAATTACATGATGCATTGTGATGTATAAAAGTGTTACTCATTCCAATTACATTTGCATAAATCCATCGCACTAGGTAGACGAGCATCCGATTGAAATAAATTGCAAAACCTAAATCTAAAATAAATGAGAAAATTAAAGTCATAACATTTGATCTATGACATTTATAAATTATTTAAAACATTAATTTGACTTCGATCTCATCTCTATGTAGTTACAATCTAGTTTCAATAAAGATCCATTAAGTCCGTATAAATGATGGATTATGAGGAAATTGACGATGATAACAACAACCAAAATAAAATCGAGAGTATCAATACTATGCATTATATTGATATCTGCGATACTGCCGATGACGCATCATGTCGCGTGCATTTTTAGGCCGTGGAAATGTGTACGAGCATGACCTTCACCTTTCCCAATTAAGTTCAAACCAAATTCAGACGCTGCGGACGAAATTAATTCTGTATTAATGATGTAAGCATTTATACATGAATGACATATATAGGCTTTATCTCACACACATATTACGATAAATTCGGTTTGTTGAACTTAATCGTCTTGTAAACGACGTATTTCATAATGCAGGCAATCGTTCATGTGTCATTGTGGTCGAAATTTGAACATCTTTGATTGATATGATTTCGAAATTATCGTTGTGTCATATATATGAAAGGGATTCTTAAAACTAGCAGTAAGACAACTGGGCTATTTGTTAAACATGCAATCCCAGTAGAACAGGTGGAATCGCAAACGAACTTGTTATTCCTGGTTACGATTCTCTACTTAACGATAGCCCCGTCTGAAAATCCGTTAAAGGCAAAAAGCACGAATAACAACACAGTCGTTCACTATTTATCAAAGAGTAGAGCCCGCAACAACGTTTGTTGGAATCCTGATTCATAGATGAAATTGAGCTCCCATCCTTCATACAAATCTTTCTGTGCTTACGGCCCTGCACACATGGCCATCTTTTGACTTGAGCATTATTGGCAGACATCAAAATTACCTTAATATTTATATACAGTCGCATATAAGTAGTTTTTTAACCTAATGCGAAAATTATTTGGAGCTGGGGAGGGACCACCACACTTAACCCATGTCTAGGGCCTATTGTCTTATTAAAACTGCGCTGCTACACACAGTTGAGTAAATATTTAACAACAGGATCGTCTTGGCTACACGGTGAGCCACGGGCAAGAGTTATGTCTTGTGACCTACTGGTCCCTAAATTTCCTCTAATGTGCCGCTGCACAGTGACGGTTTACCAAAAACCTGGTAATTTAATGCTGGTCCTGATAGTGTCCCTCTTACGTGGTGCCCCCGGCCTTTACCCATAGTGCCCATGCCTAGAGACTGCACTGTTTTATAGTAATATAACTAGGCAAGTTTTACTAAAATATATAACAATGCAATGAATTTTCTCAATTAGAAAATATGTAATTTATTGAAATGAAACACCCAAACAAAAAACGAGCGTGTCTCCCCAAGCTTTCTACAAAAGTGAAACGCAATGACACTGCTCTTGAAAAGCTATTTTCGCACTTCGCGTGGCGTACGCCAACATGCCAACAAGAAGCACCAGCATAGCACAGCTGAGCTCTGATGTAAGGAGGCAAATAACATCATGATGATCATGACAAACAAAGCAAAATCTGGCACGAAGCCAGAAAACGTTCTGAACTGCTGTTCGGATGTATATATATACTTCGATGTATATATAATATTCAACACGTCTCCCTTGCATGACAACAAACAGTGACGACAAAACGATTTTAAGAGATCCGCAGATCGATTCGGTAGGAGGACGAAGCGGCCTGGATTGCAAAGCTAAAAATATCCATGATCTGCGATGGCGGAGAAGAGTCTAGAGAGTGGCCTGGAGAATAGCAAATAGAAAGGGAACGCGTGCGCCCTGCTCATAAACTCTTGAGAAGAGAGACCTTGCCCTTGGCCACGGCGCACTGCGTTACCTCCAGCTCGGGGCCAGGTTGTAGGTCGGCGCCGTCGCGCTAATTGCGATGCAGCGCCGGACCACCAACCGCCCCCCAACCCGCGAGGGCTGCGAATTGAAGCGTGCCATCGATCTCGAGCGCGTTAGAACCCGGGTGACGGTGGCATGCGCTTGCCTCTTGCCGCTATCTCGCCGTCTCCACAGCTCAATCGATACATCCTATGCTATACATATACGTGCGTTTCCCTGAATTGTGATTTTTTTCTTCTTTGCATCAGAATATTCATTTTTAATATCACAAGTTTGATTCTTTCTTACCTTAATACGTATGCGTCAATGTTATCGTTGCTTGTAAAACTGATGATTTCACAACGTACGATCTTCAGCAATGATTCCAGTTTAGACCTAGAATAAACATTCCATAATTGTTAACAATAATAATATATACATCGAGTATATATTGCAACTGCTTATATTACTAAATTAGACTTAAGAATCAACAAACTATTTCAAATGAAAATCAGCTTGCCACTGAGAATCTATTAATAGATTCGATTAAATAGTCGCCGCCGTTCAGTATCTACAGAAATGTTAAATAAATGCAACAATGAAAGAGCATAGGGCAAACCAAAACTAATAACTATCAATTGTATGCACATATTTACATAATTGTACTTTGAACTTGGCAATTAAAACAATCAACAAGTTATAAAATCGTCACCATACTATAAGTATGCTGCATGCATCGAGGAGAATCGTGTGCTCAAATTCGGCACGCCAAACATCATCGATTTCGGGCATCTGGCGTAACCGGTTGAATATTAAATTAATAATTGTAATAATAAATGGAGAAGTAAGTAAGTTAGCTCAGAGATTAGCTCAGCTTTACAGAAAAAAAAAATAGACACAATGCATGTAATCAACTTATTCAGTCGGAACGATATGAACGTATCGCTTGTTCTTGCAGTCCATGGCATGATAACAACGCGGTGTCAACTTAGAAATAAATGGCAATGCTATTATTATAATTCTGCATTGGCCACAATATTAAATTGTGGTGTGTACGCAGTCAAATGTTACTTTTGTTTATTTGTCGTTATTTTGTGCCGTGCGCGGGAATGTCCTGGTGTAAAGGGCATGCGAATCGATAACGTGGTGATAATCAAACTGCGCTTGTGAGAACAAAATATTAACAAGAAATATAACTTTTAATATGATTTTATGATGGAAAATATTTGTAAATTAAATACACATCAATATTTAATGCCAATCGTTATATTCAAAAGAAAAACAAACTAATTTTAAGGCAGAAATTACAATAAATTTAACAAAATCATAAGTTTTCCATGCAATTTTACAATAACTACATGGATAATAAAGTTTGAACTCACCTAGGAATCTTTCGCAAATCAGCCCCTTTCTTATTAGCATCGTCAGTGGCGAACCATATCTCCACGAGTTTCTCAACGCCCTCGAAGAACTGCACGCTGTCATGCATCGAGTCTTCAGAAGATGCCATCGCTGACGCAGTGCGTACGTGCGTCGAGAATGAGTGTCACTTGATGTATGTTGTGCAAAACTGCGCGTAGTCGCAAACGTGCCCCCGGTAATGGTTTAACTGAGCGCGCGTTTAGGCGGGCGTGTGAATCGACTCTATGAAGCGTCTCTGCGAACAACGGCGACTCGACTATTGGATCTCGCAGTGCTTCGCCTGCTGCGGTACGCTTTCAGGTACGTCGACGGTCCTAGTGTTTGCGGAGTGGTGGTGGCACACGACGGCGCGGCCGCAGGATGCGAGAGTGCCCGGTTCCCCTTGTATTGATAACGTGCGCCTCGAGCCCCGAGAAAAACCCGAGGGTGGTTAGTTTCGACTTAAGTCAGATGTGTCGTCGGTTAAGCTCGGGTACAATGCGTATTGTCATTAGGCGAATTGACAAATAGGTATCAACTGTTTAAACTTATATATAGGGGTTGAATGAGTACAACCCTCGTTTTTCACTTGAATTTTTACAATAAAACTAAATAAATTCGATTTTGGTATTTCTGAAAAAATATTTAAATATGTAGATTTATTGAACAAAAAAACAAATGAACTGTTAGTATGACCCAAAAACCAAAACATACTACGGAATGTTGAAATTCACATATTACTAGAAACTTAACTACTAGCATGTTGGGATAAGATTAAATATTAATAGATTAACGCAGTTTTTCCAGAAAATAGATAAATAACAAAATAAAGTAGGTAGCAGCTAATACAAATAAAATCGAAATTATAACTGAAACATGTATTTTACAAGCGACACTTGTTTTAATTCCCTCGAAAAGCATTCCGTGCACGTAAACAAAGCGTGCCAAATAAATAAAAATAAAACTGATGATACTTCGCTTTGATCAACGATTATACATTATATATAATAAATATAATGGTTAGAGAAATTAAAACCGGACTTCAATTGTATTTTTAAATCATCTGACACTATGTTAGAGCCGTTGTAGACGATTAAATTTCTGCTTCAATTTCTTGATCTGAAAATGGGCCAATAAAATGTGGCATTGTATTTTAATAGCATTTAGATGAGCATAATTTGCACCCAAGAAATGGTTCAATGATATAGGCGCATGTCTCCTTAACCTCAAATTTGCATATAGTTGCAACAATATGTTTAGAGTTGTTATCCATGGTCGTTGATAAAATCACAATAATAGCAATAAAAGCAAACGGGATATCACCACCGCAAATAACCCACTCAACTGACAACGCTTCGGTTCGGCTTGCAACGAACATCACTCATGCCATGCGACTTCAACATGCAATAAAAAATTCGAGTGCCAACGAAGAAATTTCAGCATAAATTGTAATGTATTGTATACAGGCCGCTGCACAACAGCCCGAGAACGAAAAAGTTTTCGTATCGATTTATGTGGGCATTCACAACAAGTGAACGAGAACGAAAAGGTGCCCGAGAACGGGAACGAAAACGTTGGCCAAGATTCAACTTACCCCTTCTTGGGCAATTTTCTCAACCAATCAACGACAGATATTTAGGCGCCAGCGCATTGAAGTAAAACACCAGTAACCCAAATATCCCTAGGATATCGTGGTTGATTTTAGATTCGTTCTTGTGTATTGTGCATCTGCTTTACAATTGTGTTCTCGTTGCAGGTCCCATACTCGGGCTGCTGTGCAGCGCCCTTAAATCGTATTGTTTCTTTTTTAACGTGTCTTGTCTTCTTCATCTATTGCTTCTGCCTTCAGCGAGCACCTAGGACCTCGCAAATCCAGCGTTTTTAAGCCCAAGTATTTATATATAAAAATATATATGAATGCATCACATTATTATTCTAAATGCGCCGCGGTTCTTTCTTCACTTACCAACAAAATCAGTAATGTATTAATATGAGATTAATATGACAACATCGGAACAAGCTTTTTATCTGCTTGGAGCTACTTCTATCAGTTGTTTTACTTAATACGGGACTGTTTAAATAAAGCAATAAATCATGCGAAAACAATTCCATTCCAATGTGAATATTAGCACGTTGTTATGACATACGGAAATATTCTATTACTTTGTTTATAGATTACACAATTACAGAATTGTGTTAATGAACATTAAAAACCGAATATGTACATGTTTATAATAATAGATTCCTTTGAGGCAGGGGCGTAGCAACGAGAGAAGTTGAGTTATCTTACTGCGAAAAAGTTGAGCGGTGACGCAGACGGGAAAAAAGTAATAACCAAAGTAGCATTTACTATTTTAGAGTTTGCTACGCCTCTGAGTCAACGAATGGCAACTGTTATCTATAGAATTTTGTACATATTTACTTACACTGGCCAGTTTATGCGATTTAGTGGGCGCCTATCGCAAGCTCATTCTTTGATAAATATCGTTTATTGCGGGAGCTAGTTAGACCTATAACTATTGGTGTACCTTCATTTTTGGTAAAAAATTAAAATTAGGAGTTATCAACCATCCTTTGAGTGGTACATGTCCTATAATTTACCTCATTATACCTCGTCCTACTTACTGTTAAAAAATATAGGAAATGCTTTTATGTAGTATTTTTACAATTGAAGATCGCTAAGTTGACATTTGCCGATAAACGCGGTGTCCTACTGTTACTATTTAGTAGGGCAACTATTATTTTTAGTAAAAATATCCTACTACATCATAAGAGATGATTGGTAACCTTATATTTAACTATTCCTGATAATAAAAAGCAACATAAAACAAATTAAAACCTGTTGATATTTGGACACCCTACTAGCTAGTAGGTATCCTTGAATGTTATTTTAGTTATGTGAATAAACTAATAATTCAAGTTATTGCCGGCTGATGAGTTATTTCGGGTTTTTCGATTTTTTACAAAAATATTTTTAATATTGAGCGCCTAAAATGAAGATTTTACATAAATCTTTGATGCACAATGCACATTTTATGAAATATTAATAGAGATGATTTCTGATTCTGATATAAGTTGTAGTAAGCATAATAATATCATAGTAATAATTTTTGATCATATATCAAGAGGCGGATTTTTATAAACAAGTGCGCCATGGACCAAACATTAATTCGCGCCCTTAAGTAAGGTTCAAATGTAAGTTTCGGAATTCTTGTCAACATTTTGAAATGCTCACTTTAAAAATCTGCGTCCTTTATAATTTGTCGCAGTGGGTTTGGCACTGCATGCACCTCCAACAAGGTACAGGCGTTGGTACAGGGAACTCCATATTAATGTCGTCAATGTTTGTGCTCAAATAAAGTCGATTTTGATCTAATTCTTTTACGTAATTCTATATCTGCATAAAACCACCTCTCTATCGTTGTACTTTTTTGTTTAAGAAATTTATTAAAATATCACCAAAAACATACCTGGACTTAATCGAAATTTATTTCGTAGATTATTTATCTAAAGGCTCAGTAATATTCCTTTTGAGAAAATAGCAAATAATGGCGTGCTTGGCGCTATTACAAGCGTAGTTGCGTTCACACTCAGAGGATCGGGAAAACAATTTTTAAGAACTCGCGCATCCATGCATTTCCCTCTTCCCGAAGAAGGAAGCGCTGTGCCCCCATTAAGCAAGTACACTATGGAGAAAGCCCACAGGCACCACGTTCGAGAGAAAGTTGTTGCCGTAAAGCGTCAGGAGTCATTGCAGAACCGAAATGATATATCAAAGACTCTGAACATAATCAGCCGAAAAGCGAGTCAAAAGCATTTTAGTCTAATTTTCAAACAGTCTCGTGCTGGTATTTTAATCTTTTTAATATTATCCTTTCGCTAAATGCATATGCATCGAAGATTCTCAAATCTATCCATGTTTAAATTAAAAATGGTTTGCATGCAGGCCTGTAACAACGTTTGTTGGGACCGTGGTTCCTATATACAATTGGAATCACACCCCATTAGGGGTTTTCTCCGTTTCTGTGCGTTATTTATCGTCGGGGCCTTGGTTTGGTCACACCACCATACATTGAGATGGTCCATCGTCTGAGATTTGGGCCAAAGGGCCAAATAACCGTTGGGAACGTGGGTGACGAGCTGGCTAAAATTTTAACATACGTTTAGCTATGCAGTCCTACTTAAGACAATACGTTGTACATATAACTCTTGTTGACCCTTATTAGGGTAACATTGACACTATGCTAGCAAATGGATGCACTTTAAAATCGGTTTAATAACGGTGGCTAAACGATAGCTTGATATTAGTATTACAATCGTTGACTTTGAAACTAACGATTTACAACGAAACTACGAGCTCATTTCGTGCGCGCAGTTAGCATATCTAAGAAAACACAAGATGGCAGTAACCACTAGCCAACTATCATAGACGCAGTTTTTGGTTATGGCGCTTTATTTTTTTCGACGTTGTACCGACGTTTCACGATCTGCCAGAAGACGCTGGCCCGCTTGGCGGCCATCAATTGTAGCACTTAAATTCAGTTTCTGTGGAGTATATGAAAATTTATGACTGATTTTAATTATATAAGATAATTTTGTTCATATTATTAGTATTATTATTATTATTATTATTATTATATGTACACATTTTATTTCATTAAATTAAAAATTAAATTTTAATTACCATGTAATAAGTTTGTATTATTTTCTTAAGCCGGACCTAGGAATAGTAGCCCGGCACTCTTTTATTTGACACTACGCCGCTGCTGATAGCAGCATATAATCGATCGCATGAGCGGTAAATGATTAAAAACTAATTCAAATTCTTTGTTTATTTCAATAATCAAATGATTTTTCTGGTCTCATCACTAGTTCAAACTCTTCCATGTAAGCCAGTTTAGTTCTTTGCATAATTTCATTTGAGCGAATGGCCATTTAATTTAATTAAGGTTACAAACTATTCAGAAACATAATTATGAATAAAAATATATGAATGATATAATTATATTTTTTTATAAAATACATTCAATGCAAATAAACCATATTTTAATAACCGAGCCAGACAATAAATTATAAAACCAAAAACCATTAAAACTAAAATACATACTAATTACACATACTTTAATCGCATTTAATATGATTTTCCAAACACTTGATGCAATAAATGCTTCTTCCCTTATGTCTTCAATCATTCTGACATGTCTTCCGACTATGGTGGCGTGTATCCACCAAACACCTTTTCCAGTTCTTTAGCAACAGCAATACACAGCCTATCCTGATATGGTCCAGCAACCACCTGAACTCCCAAGGGCAATCCCTCATGGTTCAAGCCTAACGGCACTTGTGTAACTGGCAACTTCAGAATATTGAAAATACTAGTATATCCAAAATTGTAAGGTCTGAAGTATCCGATATGATGGTCAGTTGTAACCTGAGGCCACGATGGGTAAATCAGTACACCATCATTACCCAATTTCTCCTGTAGGATTAAACTCAATGTAAACAACAACAACAAAAAAACTCGCTAGATGTAATAGTAGAAACGGTATCTTTCTTACCGTAAGAAACTGATGAATCTCATTGGTAACTTCAACAGCCCATTCCCCATTAACATCTGGCATACATTGTGAGTTAAGAAGGTTCATAATTGTACTGAATGAAAAATCCGAGCGACATATAATATATTTCAGAAGTTCCACTTTCGCTGAAGCTTTATATTTCTTATTGGTAATACCAGAAGCAAAATCATCGCTTTCCTGTTTCAGCCAATATCTATACAAAGAAGTAGTATACTTCAACTTGGGGATATCAAGTTTCTCCACGGATCGATTAAGCTTAAAATGATCGATGACCCTACAATATCAAAGAAGTAAAACTAGTGATACCTTCAAACTATTAGCATAAGTTTTACATTTTCAGCATGTATTGGACATCTCCTCGAATGGGTGATATCCTAAGATCACCAATATTCTCAATATAAAAGAAATTGAGATCCTTTGTGTTCAGTGGTACGTCTAAATTAAGTATCTCAGCTTTCTCCCCAAGTAAAACCTTAACCCCAAGAGATAAGTCCTCTGCTTTTCGAACCATAGGCCCAACTGATACCATAGTTCGCTCTCTCCCACTACCATCGCGATATGACAAGCCAGTTGTATCAGTGAGTCCGTTAGAACACTTATGACCATAGATACCGCACATATATGCAGGTATCCTAGCCGAACCACCAATATCAGTTCCTAAGGAAGGAATAAACACGGGCAATTGAGGTGTTGTATTTTAGATAGATTAAAATAAAGTCTTCCTCACCTACTCCAAAAGGTGATGCACATGACGCTACCAACGCGGCTTCTCCCCCTGAAGAACCGCCAACGTTCTTACGTGTATTATAAGGATTTCTTGTAAGACCATACACGGGATTATGGGTTTCTATCCACATGTTTAACTGAGGCACATTAGAAACGCCTAGCAAAATGGCACCCGCTTTTGTCATGTTTTCTATCACAGCGGCATTCGTCTCAGCTTTCAGAGACTTTCTTGCTTTTAAACCGAATGTTGCAGACATTCCTTTGCATAGAGTCGATTCCTTTGCAGTAAATGGTACGCCCAATAAAGGTTTTGCTTTGAAATCTGCATCAGTATAATGATAGATCTTTCGATCTATTTCTGCTGCTTCCATAAGCGCTTGATCGAAACGGAAGTCAACCATCGCATTGATTTTATCATTGACTTCATAAATGCGGTCGATATAAGCACGTACAATCGCTGTGCAAGTGAATTTTGTGTTTTTAATACCCTCCGTTATTTCAGTGGCACTTAAACGAAGTAGAGGGTTTTTTGCCGGCGGTATTACCGCTTTGGGTTGGCCAAAGAAACTGAAGATCAATTCGATGAACAGGTCTATGACGAGCCGGAGATACTCGATAAGCCTCATGATGAATGACACTTTGTACTTGGAGGATACTATAGAAATTAAATGAAACTCGATTATTTTCTATTTTTTGAGGTATTTCTAAATTTTGGCATCTTGTTACAATATATATATTTGTCATATTTAACGCAGGGGCGGACTGGACCGGCGAGCAATAGGGCATTTCTCCGATGGTCTGATTTACTGACAAAAGTTAGGAAATGTTTGTAATATATAAAACTTATGCATGTTTAATAAAAATTTAAAAAATCGGGGCCACCGGTTATCAATCGGCTGGGCCGTTTTAAATCACCAGTCCACCTCTGGTGTAAGGCACGGAAATATTGCGTTGTCATGATTCAGTAGTTACCGATATTGGTACATCTTTATGTAATGGAACGTAAAGTTTTAAAATAAATTAATAAAAACTTACCTAGATACAAAAAACCAGTTGTCACCAATTCGCTTGGAATTCCTCCGCTCAATGTGAATATTACGCAAGTGAAGTGATCTTAATGCAGTACATAAAAGCAGCGATAACGTTCACGGATAACAAGGAGAGTAGACGATAAAGTAAATTATTCAATGCGAAATTAAGTATTTACTTGATACTTAAAATTCAAGTTCAGGGAACGCCACAAAGTAAACGCACACATAGCTCATATATTTATTATCATTACGCCTGCCATCATATATTTCATTTTAATTAAATGACTATTTAACTGTACATTTACGACTTGTTTTAATTGCGCGTTGTACAGTAAATGAATACGTCGTATGTTTGTAATGGCTTCTGATCAGTTTTCACCAATCGATTAAAACGCTTTGTGTGCGCTTTGATTGTAATTGTTATTTAATGTAAATCAATGTAAATCGAATGTTGAGGTTTCTAGGTTAGGTGTAAAATCCACCGAATGTTATAAATAATTCGAAGTTATTTAAATAATTAATTATATATACAGTAGTATCAAGAACTTAATGCAAATAAGACGAAAATCCGGTTGAGATATTTTATAAATATCGCTAAAACAGGGGTGGGCAAATCTTTTGATAGCCTTACCACAATGCGGATGAAAAAATGATCTTATGAGTGCAGTTTAAGACAAATTGGTATCAGAGGTGGATTTGCTTTCTGTGAGCAAAGGAATGAACATTAATGTAATAAATGTACACTCCGAAACCTAATACTAGGATAAAGCTCGCGAGCCGCCATTTGCCCAGACCTGCTCCAAATTATATAATTATTTATTAAGACAAGGAGACAAACAGGATCATGATCTTAAGCCAGGCTAGAATTCAATCATGTACAAATAACATGTAGAAAAAAGTTCTAAAAATCAATTGACGCTTAAGGGTAATTTATATATATATACATGATTATCCGCATTCAAACGATTTTTTTGCCTTTTTCAGCTCCTAAAATGTCAAGTATAATTTACTAAAACAATATTGTAATATATAACACATCGTTGCAAAATTACAGCCGGAAATGTTATTTTCTGCCTTAAATATTTGATTGCAAAGTGAACAAAACTTGAAAATTGAACTCGCTTCTCCTAACTTTTTTTTTAACTGGCTGTAAAAAAATCTCGTGATATATCCAATCGATTTCGCATATCCTTTGCTTCCAATACGTAAACATTAATTCTCTTTTACTTTCTCGAGTTAATATGACCATTTGAAGGTCGTTTTTTTAAGGATTAATTTTAAAATGCCGCCATTTTGGTATATTTTCCGAAAAAATCTTTTAAGAGCATTCAATTTCGTTTTTTAAAAGTTTATCAACGATGTATCAGTTCTTCACAAACCATGCAACCAGAGTTGCTTTACAACATACAAAACAAAACGCTGCGTTTACTTTACTTCTAATACCTAAAAAAATGCATGAAAATAGTTCACTCTAAAAATCGGCGGCTTCGCCGTAAATGCGTAAATCCGGCTCTAAATATATACATACTACACTGTTCTTGATATCATTTTAATATCTTTAATGTGATAAGAAAACAATTACATTTAATAAAATAAAATTGAACGCATTCTCCAATCGCATAGAAACAAGCTTTAATTAATAATCTTAAAAACAATTTAAATAACGCCTTTAACAAGATAATATTTAATAGGAACAATCAACAATTCATGACTAAGGAATTAAGGATTTGTAGAATTTGATTTTGCAACGGTAAGAAAAACGACAAACGCTGACAACTAGAATATAAGTTATAAAACCATGAAGAAAATGGATAAATTAACGTGTCATAATTACATTTAGTAATTGACGAGTTCAATAATTGTTATAAGATTTAAAAAAATGCCTCTTTAGTTATCATTTGTCATGCCTAAAGCTATTTCACATAGTTCTCTGTCTTCAAAATAATTGAAGAAATTCCCTTTGATTTTAATGCTATACACATAAATGTCCATTCGCTGCTATATGTCATTTTCCTTTTTAAGTATAGTAGCAGCTAATAAAAAAGCTGATAATAAATATTTTTTTAAAGACAGAATATTAAAGATAAAGAGTGTCAAATTTGTTTGATGAAAAATTAATGTAATAAGAACAATAAAAAATAAGTAACATAGTGCCGCTATTATGTAATCAACCAATAAACAATAGAAAAAAATGAGATGGTCGTTTTTTAAGAATAGAAAAACATTGAAGAAACATCTAACAGTTTAGTAGAAAATTATGACAGAAATTATCTTAAGGTAACGATAGTAAATCCATTTATAAAAAATAATAAATGCAAGCAAAAACAATTAGCTACTGAAGTGATTTGAATATGAAAAAAAAAGACAGGCAAGCATGAATAAAATAAAAAGTCACTCCCAACTGGAGTCTTCGTCGAACGCCTTATTTATCTTCCTTTTACGTGTGTTGCTCAGAAGAGGCTTGACACCATCTTGATCCTGTCGGCTAGTAGTTTGCTGATCTTTACGAATATTACTCGTACTGCTTCTAAACAAAGTTGTAGTATATAAATACACATATATATAAGCAAAATACCAACTTAAGATGGATTGGAATTTCAACTAGAAATTGTGTTGTAAACATTCAGCTTTTTGGCAAGACTTACTGCTTTTTATAAGAAGGCTTGTCACTTTTCTGACTAGACATGCCAGATGTAGATGGTTGTGGTGTATTATTAGAGGAATCAACAGAATTGTTTGCCTTAGATGCCTCATATTCATCATAGGTCATCACAACGAATAATGGATTCTTCCTTCCCAATCTTATTGCTTCAGGAACTAATTTGCAACTGGGTAAGCCAACGTAACATGAAGTATTGTCGATCTTCTCAAATCGTACATTAGGTAATGTTTCAAATATTTGATGGATCTGGTAATCCTGCCACTCTGAAGGATACTTCACATAAATTACATATTGCCGAACTGGATGAACTACAATCATAAAGTAAATCAATTTAAACACTTAAATGATAGGTTTTAAGTATGTATAGCTTTATAACATATATACATTAGATATTTACCATCTTCACCGCCGAAGTTAATGAATGATAAACGATTGTAATGTCGGACTAACAATACTTTATTTGCATAATTCTTTAGGACATCCATAGACTCCGTTAATGGTACTTTTTGGAATGAATGATCTCGGTTCTTCATGAACTGCCACATTGCAAGGAAGCAGTGACCGGTTATAAAGGAATCGTAGCCTGCCTCATGTTCCCGAGGCTGAGTCAAATTGTACGCGGATGTAGATTCTAGTAGCATAAAAAATTGTAATCAGAGTCGATGTAAATGATGAATTGCCATAAATATATACGAAACATACATATACCAAATAATACTTGTGAACAAGGGAAGGCGGGAGTAGCATGGGATGCGGCGAGGCGTAAATGGAAGAGAATGTGAGGGGAAATAGGCCGATCTGAATGTATGGAGTGGAAGTGTGGGAGCTGGATGAATGGGAGGTGTTGGGGAGGGAACATGGGAGATTCCTTGATGAGGCTTGACCGAAGTACATCGTCCTGCAAGAATCGGGAAGGACGAGTGTGAGATAGAAGTCTGTGTGTAGGGTGCTAAGATATGAGGAGCGGATGAGTTGGTTGAGCAAGGAAAGCCTGGTAAGGTAGATATGAGAGTGGTGTGGAAAGAGTGTGGGAGGAAAATAAAAGGCGAGGTCGGAGGAGGAGGCCCTGCGGAATCAAAAAAGAGCCACAGGAGGGTCAGGAGGATGGAGGTGGAGTGCCCGAGGTATACTTGGAAACATTTAGCTGAAAAGCGTTAGGGTATCAAGGAGTAATGGAGTTATGGAAACAGAAAGGTGCAAGAGTGGATGGATGAGGAAGAGATAAAGCAAAACACGTGTTAAAGACTGTCAATGGAGAGGAGGATGTAGGGATACAGTTGATGTTTGTTTCTTTATTTTTATTGTTACAATTGTTAAATTTAATGTTTGCTTAATTTTTCTACAAGTTGAAGAGAAGGTGAGAAAGGTTGTGAGGATAAGGAGATAGCTCTCTTCTTGCCAACTAAAGGTCTTTTATATATAAATAATACTTGCCTACAATAATACTCTCTTGCAAATGACTATGAACTAGGTTCTATTTAATATTAACCAATTTGATTTAAATTTTGGATATGAAATTGTATAATGTAAATGATACAATCAAATAAATGGTATAAATTTACTAACACAAGTAACAATGATCTTAAATGTTTAATGAAACCTTATTCCACCTTATTCCATATTATTTTCGGCGATTCTTATATACACATATATCTAAATAAGCGAAGAAGATTTGATCAATATAAAATTACGAGGAGATGCGCAACTTAAACAATTATTGAAAATTTAAATTAAGGAATTATATAATTATTTATATAAAAAAATCTTACCGATATCCAATAATCCAAATGGTATTTTTTTCAATGTTTCAAGCATTGTAGATAACATTGTTTTTTTGACGAAAGAATTGATTGGATCTGCTGATACTATATATTTTGTGTCATAAATACTTGAACAGAAAAAAACAATTTAGAAACAAGTTTACTGAAAAATGGTATAGCTAGACGGGAATACATATAAGGAATTAGAAAAACGAGTGGGAGGAAATACTAAAACAAAACTAATCATAAAAATGAGACTAATATGGGTAGGATATGTCTGTAGAAACATTAAACAAAAATGCCACTCTTACTAGTAGGTGTACATTAACTTGAGGTGCATAAAAAACTCAAAAATCGGAGTTAAAATATCTTGAGATAAGAGAGTTTAATCAAAGAAGTAAGAATTTAGAGAAATAAAAGTGATAAGAGGTGATAACAGTAACGGTGATTGGTGAAGTCGAAGGACCATGGAATATACAAAGTATGTAAAGGGATTCTAGATTAGGGAACCTCTGTAATATTGGAATACAAAACGGTTAGTGGCTGCGAGTGTCGCATTTACGTGCATCAGGTATGGGGTTAACCTTGCATGGTAGGTTAATATTCCACCGGTATATGCTACTGCGTCTGCGCGTTCTTTGCGTACGCAAATGAGTGCGCAAAGCAGGCACTTTTCACACGATCGTAGGAAATTGGTAGTTTACGTTACGGGAGTGGTAAGTGGCTTTTTATGTAGGAACGGAACAATTGAGCATAGTTGGATTGAAGCAACTGTCGAGTTAGAATACCATACCATAGATCATCGTTCCGTGCTTATAAACGACTCATATGTATTTTGTAGGAACCTAGCATTGCGCATGTTGTTGCAAACTGCACATGCGTAATGCTAGTCTTTACCAGCCATGCACATCGTGTAATTTCATCCACTTTGCCGCATAAGCAAAAATAAATACAATAAAATTATTAATTCTAAATAGAAACTTACATAGGGAATAACGTATTAACAATCTCCTTATATTCTCCCAAGCTTCTAGGAAGACTCGTTAGAAATTGGCGCAGTATATGCGATAAATCTAAGAACAAATTATGTCCAACAATAGGCTTTCTCTATAATAAAAAGAAACAGCAAAGTTTAGATATATAAAAAAAAAACTACCAAACAAAAGCAATACTTACTGATTCGGAAATATACAAGATTAAATCCGTAATGCCCATATGTTTATTTATTATACGGCGGTGCTCTTCTTGTTTCTCCGTGAAAGACGTTGCTTTCGTAGCTTTTACCACATACAATCCATTACTATCCATAGGCAGTATTTCTAAATCCACCAAGTCTATGCCAAACTTCTGCAGACTGTTATGTTTGATTAAAGAACATACATGCTTAGTGCATGCAGGTAAAAAAGATTCATTCTCATCACTGTTAATAAACTCCTCAAGATAAGAACTAAAATTGAATGTTGTCATAGGTTATTATCATTATAGATTTATATTAGTTGTATGCTTACATAGCACTCGTAACAGTTACTGAATCAATGTGATTCATACTCCTGTGATACCTAAAGTTAAGCCTTTCCTCTAGTGCAATTTCCAACTCTTCCTTTGTTTTTGCATTTAAATAAGGAATGCCTTCCTGAAATGCTTTGTTGAAATCAAATCCATTTTTCAGTAAAAATTCAATAGATGCCGATTCACACATGAATCTAACATTAGGTGAATCCTCATGTAACCGATGTGGAAAGACAAAAAAATTGTAGGATTGTACTACCATCTTCTCCTTTACGTCATCATATCTATTTAAATTAATATGTATATTCGATTGAAAACAGAATTGATTACATACCGAAAAATGCTCAAGCCAAGTTGCAATATTAAAAAATCCTGAGAGTGTTCAATTAATTTATTGTACCATTCATTAGGAGGATCAAATGAATTAATGTGGTATCCACTGTATAAACCTGTAAACTCACAATCAAAAGAAAGAAAGACACATTTGTCAATCGCTTCTTTGATTTCAGGCAATACTTCAGCATAATCTATAAATTAAACAGAATAAATTAGAAATAAAAAGAGATAATTGTAAACTATATAAATAAATATTTATGCTTACTAGATCTTGTTACTTCCATAGTTTAGAGTTGCATGTTGTCATTCTTTCGAAAGAACGCGCGAAAATTGCTTCAAGGTTTAAAAACGTAGGCTTGATCCGTTATAATACTTAATTAATATTTATATGCTAATAGTCTTAGCAACTAATATTTATGCTATCTTATGAATTCTAAAATCACAGCCATCACAAAAAACCAATAATTGCACAAGCGCCAAAATTCAACTGGTACAACTGAAGGCACGGCTTCTTTTAAACAGAGGTTAAAAACTTTGCTCACCGCCATCACACCACTAATGTTAAAACAGTTGCAGCACTTGATTTAAATCTGTTTGAATGAATGATTTAAGTGGGGTTGATACATGCAATTTCAAATCAAATAATAAACATAAAATCGAAAATATTAGAAATTCTCCCAAGAACAACTCTGATTTATGCATTGAACCCGAACCCGGTTTTCAGTGAAGTTCGTTGTAATACTTATGTCTAATAAGCTTAGAATGGCTTAGTGTATTTTAGGTCGGCGCATGGCATGTATAGCTTAGCAGCATGCTTTGCAAGAAGGGAGAGCAAACCGAGTAAACATGAGCAACTTAACAGTTTGCAAAGTAATAGGAACGAGCGAAATGTATGATATGCAGCTACCAACATAATTCTGCCAGCTGGTGATATCTATTGCCAATTCTAGTAATGAGTCAGAGTGTTTTTAAAAATTGAAATTTCAATCACAAATTTTTTTGAGGGTCAAAAAATCGGAAAAAATATCTATGGTATATTTAAAAAATGCAGATTCCAAAAAAAATGTATGCAACAACCTTATTCTACAATTCATATTCATTATAAGCTAAATGACCTCTACAACACCTCTACAATCCAAACATCGGTTGCAGTTGTCAAAATTAGAGAAGTCAACACGTGCGCCGTCTATTTCTTAAGTTCTTGTTTAAAGAAGCAAATAAATTATTTCCCTTTACTTACATAAATAACGATAATAGAAAAACACTGTTACTGTAATATATCGGTATACAATGTCAGCAGGCGTAAGTGTAATCATTGAAGACTTAAAGAAACATCCTCGATGTCCACACGGTCCAACATTACTCTTCAAAACTTTGGACAATAAGAAAGTACGCAACTTTTTTGCTTGTTCGGCATGCAGGGATCGCAAATTATGCTCAATCTTTGTATGGCAAGATGAATTGCAAACGTATCGAAAAAAATATTGGGAGAGCAAGATTGCTAAGTATGTGGCAAAGGTAAATCCTCAAAATTTGTATATTACATTCACGAATGTATTGCAAATATGTGAAGCTGAACGCATGTATTGCTATGATTGTGAAGAGTTCGAGCTTACTAAATACCAAGCAGGCCATCTTAAACATAATCATAAATTGGGTATATCTGAGCATTTAATGAGAAATCCGAGTATATTCCTAGAACCTATTGAGGATTCCAAGAAAGAAGCTCAATATTTATTCAATGAAACAAGTTGCAAGTTCATTGTTGATTCTATTATGAAATTGGGTTTTAAGTATG
The DNA here is from genome assembly GCA_030264695.1 of Lissagria laeviuscula. Lineage (NCBI taxonomy): Eukaryota > Metazoa > Arthropoda > Insecta > Coleoptera > Staphylinidae > Lissagria > Lissagria laeviuscula. The sequence goes on along the minus strand of JARJDU010030656.1, from coordinate 28,826 downwards.
TTTACTTTGCAAATATCTACATATATTATATTGTTACGTATGTGTTTGATTTATGTTGTAGGTATGTTTTATGCATTGGGACACCAAGAATCCATGAATATATTGTAAACAATTGTGTATTGAAATTGGACAGCCTCTTAATGGATTTTGATAAAAGATATTTATCATTTTATAATCCTCTACAATTTATCTGGTATAATATGTTCAATCATCACTTCTTTATTGAAAGTTCAAGGAGTCACTACACAGATTTTCTAAGCAATAATAAGTAAATATAATACAAATGTAAATATGACAACAAAATTTTAAAAATATGCTTGTGTTTGTAGGTCAAATGACTTAATAATCATAACTGACCCACCATTTGGAGGTAGAGTGGAACCATTAGCAGAAACGATTAATTTGATTAATAAGGACCATCAGGAAATCACAACAATTGATAAGAAGCTGCCTGTGTTGTTCATATTTCCATATTTCATGGAACCACAAATCACTAATTCATTGGAAAACTTCACCATGCTGGATTACAAGGTGGATTATGATAATCATCCATTGTTCTCACAAGGACCTAAAGCTAGGAAGCAAGGATCTCCTGTAAGGATATTTACGAATTTGAAACCGTCGTAAGTGCACTTGGTTCATTTGTATTGACCATTTACTTTATTTTGTATTGTTATCATCATCACATTTTAGAATGATTGAACTACCAGAATCTGAAGGATATAAATTCTGTAAGAAATGCAAACGATGGGTTTCGGAAGAGAATCAGCATTGCGATCAATGTAAAAATTGTACATCAAAGGATGGTCGGACTTATGTGCATTGTGTCGATTGTCAAAGATGTGTTAAACCAACATGGAAACATTGCGAAGATTGCAATAAATGCGCGGTTGTAGGACACAAATGCGCCGAAATTAAATTTACTAATGTAAGCAGCATTTGATTTTTTTTAAATTCCTCTTTGGTTAGATGCGAGATTGACTTAGAAAAATTCCTGTTCGAACACGGTCTTTTTCGCTGAAACTTTGTTCATACACTCTCAGTTATCACCTATGTGCTGACACTGCACCTCTCTCTGCTTTCTTAGAAGATGAAGGATTTAAATAGCAATCCAATCAACGCGAGGTCGACTTCGAAAAATTCCTGTGCTGAAACGGCCTTGATCTTTTTCGCTGAAATTCTTTTCCATTCAAATAGTATATTGTGTTATTAGTTCGAAAAGCGCGAATGCTGGATTACCAGCAGGAACGCTGAAGCACGGCGTTCCGCACGTATGGCTCACGCTATTTTCCGTCGCAATAGATCAGAATTTTGTGATAATCTATTTTATTGGCATTAAATTATTGCAATTGAAACTAGCGCGTTACGAAATACATTGTTAGTTAGGGAACGCATAATCTGACATCGTTGGTGGCCTTGATTTTTCGAGCTAGTGCACGTATATAACATAGACGAGGCCCCGGACAAATTTGCCAATTTCTCCCCCTTCACATTTAAATTCTAATATATCAATCCGCATATTTAAAATAATTTTTCACGGGGTCAGGGCAATGTCCCGAACTGCCCCATGATAACTACGCGACTGCGCAAAGTAGGCACTTTTTACACGATCGTGGAAAATTAATATTTCATTATTTATATTTATTGTTGTTCTAGGAATGTTATAATTGCAAAGGTACGGGACACAAGAAAAGCGAATGCCCTTTGATTATGGAAATCAACTCCCCCAAACGGAAACTAAAGGAAATTAGTTATATTGATGATCAGGATAATGATGTTGAGTCTTCTACTAAGGCAATGAAGAAATCTAAAAATTCCAAGAAGCGGAAACAACGCAAGAAGACATAAATATTTTTCCTGTAAATGCTATGGAATCAATAAAATGGAAATGACCGTAAAATAAAAAGAGTGTTTGTTAGTTTATTAATGTGCTAGCATGTTACCGTTGCCCGGTATTGTTATGACGTAACAAGAAAGTCAAATTTAAGTGTAGAACAGTATTGACAAATATTTGTCATAGTTCCCAATGAGACGGAAGCATGATTTTTATACTGCAGTAGAGGAAACCGGACAATTCCTTTTTTTCTCTCTCTAAAGCCAATCTAGTTCAGCTCGTTGTCTTCTTCCGCGAACTCTAATCGAAGCCGTTCTTTTGCCAAGCGAAATCTTAGCTATCGGCATATTAAACAAAATAGAATCACTTGGAATATGCATTTTTAACCAAATAAAACTTTACAACTAACAATAGTTAGATACAACTCACAAGCAGCGCTTCCTATCCATCTCAGCCGTGCAACGATTTCCCCTACCTTTTCTTATCGCCTCGTTGCCCTGCGCTCTTCCTTCCGCTCAACGTACTGTTGTTCAGCTCAAATTTTATATTCAGTAATTAGCAATTGTTTTATGTAAATATCAGTGTTTGTTTATGCCTATGTTTATCATTAAATTTTTGACCAATTTACCGTGCAAATCGGTTCAATAGTTTAAGAGATCTTGTCAAACAAAAAAAAAAGCAACTTTTCTTTCTATATAAGGATTATTTTTATTACAGGAGAATTACTTCTTGTTGATGAACATTTGAATTAGTAACGAAGATGAATTAACACAACAGCCTACTGGACGGCAATTCTGGTCTAGTTACCTATCAAGTAAATAAATGCGTTAAAAATAATTTCAGAAAAATATGTAATATACTAACATCAGTGTAAGGTACAGTGGCGGATTAAGAAGGTGCATATTCTCCCAGCACCACCACCAACAGTTCTAATAAAAAATCGAATAATTCTTCTGAAGACGAAAAGCAAAGTGATGAGGAAAATTTTATTAGATGAAAAATTTGCAAATTTTACAAAAACAAAATCCAGAAAGCAACTTGATTAAATCATATCTTCTATTATTAAAGTTTGTTGTATACTTAGAAGATGTCCTTTGGTTGCATATCTGTTTTTATTTACGCCTCTCTATTCAACACTAGTTTAAAAACTAAGGGTGGTGAAGTTTCCATTAAATATGCACCGGTAAAGCCTAATCCGGCACTGTATTAATTTGTAAAGTAATAATTACTTTTGTCTTTTGGAGACATATGCTTGCCGAACTCATCCAACAGCAACGTTTTGAAATACTCTTTATCAGGGTCCTTCTCGCTCATGGTAAGAGCGCCTTGAGTCAATCTCTGAGCGATTTCGTCAATCAATTCACTGTAAACCAAAGAATTAACATTTCATTAAAAAAATTAAGAATATTGCAAGTACTACAAGCATATTAAAACATAAAAAAATAAAAATCTGTTCATAGAATATTGAAACATTTACTCAGTTCTTGGAGAACACTGAATATTAGAATCCATTTTCAGGTCGTTCGTTTTGGCCGATTTCTTTGGTCTCCAAACTGTTTTCGAAATTGATCCAGATGCGAAAGTAGAATTGGATTGCTGCGAATTCATTTTATGATTTGTGCGTTCTTGTTTAACCAAAACTCACAAACTGAAATGTATATTTGAACTGACAGAAGTTATCACTTCAAATATAGTTTGTGTGAGCTGCTTATTTCCGCTAATGGCGTTAGTGCATATTCCGCGCTTATTTTAAACTTTTCTACAGGTTTTATAAATTAGTTTGACCTCAAATCATGTTGTTTACAAATTCCAAAAATATGTCTGAAGCTAATTTACACTATTTGGGTATTCTTACGATAGCCATTTTGAAAACTTTGTAAAAATATTTGAATCAATTCATTCATTTTTGTTGTGAATTTATTATATAATGATATAAATTAGGCCAATCCCAAGACCAGATGGCTACTGGATTTAAAGAAACCACGAGCTGGTGAATCTGTGGAATGGGGAAATAATTTTAAGTTCCGTAAAAGCTGGACGTCTGCGGTGGCTTGGTCATGCCAACAGATTGAATAACAAGACAAGAAAAATTATCCTGGAATCAAGACCAGCAGAAATTCAGCCAGCGGCGGGGCGACCGAGCGCAGGGCTGCGGACCTGGAAGTGTTAACCGGAAAGAAATAAAAAGCGATAGTAGCAAAACCAAGGTCGCTAAGGGAGACATAAGGCCATAGCAGAAGATAAGAACCAATTTCCGAACAAAACAGCTTGGCCCCCTGCCCTGCAACTTCTTTTGGAACCTCAGTAAATAGAACTCATTGTGCAGATGCTATAATAATTTGTCACTCTACATTAATCATATTTAAATATTTTAGTGGTCAACTCTATTGAACGCTGTATATACAACCGGTAGCGGAAAATATCATCCGCAGCTATCAATGCGGCATCTACCCGGGAAGATCAACCTCGGACCAAATCTTTTTGCTTCAGTAAATCATCGCTTGTGAATGGAACATCGAGGCGCACCATGTATTTATCAATTTCAAAGCGACTTATGACAGTGTTAAGAGAGTGGAACCGTACGGGGCGATGCAAATTCTGAGCATACCGAGCAAGTTGATCCAAAGACGCATTAGGTTCAGTCGTGGCTCTAGGCGCTTATGGTTTGTCGTGTTTCAAATCAGTCAGTCAAGTGTAAGTCGTACGACTTGGAAAAATATTAGTAATAAATTTCATGGGTGATAAGTCTGCACGGGGCCCATCTCATCCGCGCGCCTAGGCCTAAAATGGCCTCAAAGTTGATCCGCCTTACAAAGATGACTAAAAAAGGCGTGTTATGCACTTCAAAAATATAGATTGACGTCACAAAACAAATTCCATCGTCAACCAGAGTGAGACAGGGTATCGCTCGCTCGTGTACTCAATTTAACTTGGCCCTCGAAAAGGTCGTAAGAGAGACAGGGATGCAAACTATCTGCCCATGACGCCAGATAATAATTCGTTAAGATCAAAAATTTCGCTGAAAGAATGGGTCGAAAGGTCAACAAACCGAAATGCATACTAACAGCGACAACAAATATTACATTACGTTGAAGTTAAGTCAATTGTTCACCTCGGATCGACCGTGAATAATAGAAACATTGAACAAGAAATCAGAGGAAGAATAGTCAATGCAAACCGATGTTTTTGTGGACTGTGAAAAATGCTGTCCTCCCGAAAGCTAACAAAAAGATTAAACTTTAATAGTGTTTATTTATCTAAGTTTATTTGTCGCAATGTATGGTTTGGAGACCTGAAAGATGTCCAAACAAGATGAGTCGTTGCTGGGTGTCTTGGAGAAGAAAGTACTTCGCAGTATCATGTTCAGAAATAGGAACTGTAGAGACGTCGGTACAACCATAAACTCTACCAAGAGACAGAAGACGCTGACATAAGTTTTGTTCCAACACCCGATCTTCGTATCGTCACGAAACTGTAACAATACTGCGTGGACCGACTTTAAGCCCCGGCGTCAACCTTATACGGTCGCGTGACAATTTCGGCGCTGTTGGAACAGTTTCCTGATCGTGCGTTTCTCATTGTAACGACTTCGGCAACTTGTGCTATCTTAGTGTTATGACGCTACATCTGACGATACTGTGACGATAGGGAGGATAAGAAGGAGTGTTGAAAGAATTTCAAAGCGCACTTCTAAACTTTTTATTTTTGGGAGGGAGTGGGCGACTATCAATTGTTTGGTACGCCTGCATTTAAGGCTCAACCAGAAGACCGATGCCATGAACCGCAAAGAATGAAAAAAAAAGTTAGAAGAGGCCAAGAGCCGAACAGGGTTGTAGAGCCAGGACGATAATGATGAAACAAAAATGCATATTTTAATCATAAGTTCGTTTTTATTGCCACAATAAAAAGCTATACATGAGAATACCGTGTAATTAATTGTACATTTCATTTGCCTGCGTTATTAAATAAAAATCCACGTAGAAAACAATATGAGCAAATTGAATCAACCATTAATATGATTATATAGTTATCATTCCATTTTGTTTTTCTTTGAAAGAATATTGTACAAAATTAATTTAACAAAAAATTTGTAACAGTCTAATTATATCTATGTAGGTACATATACCTTCTAACAATTCATACACTTTCAGTACTTATTCTTGCAATAATAGTGCATCAGATTTTACTTTCGAAGGCATTGCAAAAATCCATAAATGTAAAACAATTGACTTTGAGTTTAAATGCATTCATGGCTTTCAAAATAGAAATATTTTCTCAACAAAACATATTGCAAAAGAAAACATCTTGAATTGAAACTGTTATCCGAAATAAATAAAATATATTGTAGAAAGCAAATAACGATCTTATTCATTTCCCATAAATATGTCAAGATCAATGAGATACACTTAATAGTATAAGTGGCTTTGTAATAATATTAAATCAATCAAAATATTTAAAGTATTGTCTTAAATTAGCTAACCTAATATATGTACAAATTGGGATGCAAATATATTAGAATTATTGTTTATTTTCACACCTTAATATCGAACGTTATGCCATGAAAAAATATTTCGCATTATTGAGTGAAGTTACCATTCAATTGGGATTATTACATAGATAAGGAAGGCACAAATACTTTTCATTGCATTACACTCGAAATTAAGTTGCATTCATAAACATATTACCACATACTGGTAATTCTCATCCAGACTATTTTTACATTTCGCTTAAATATACATGAAGACATATTTTATATCTTAAAACGATTCATACCTGTTTGGGAGGACCTTTTGTAAAATTATTTGAATTAATTACTATACAAAACTTAAGAATACCACGAGGAATTTTATGCTTAAAGATCATTTCCTCATTTACCTGTTGAGCAATCGATGATTTGCTTCAAGCACCTACCGAACTCTTCCATGATTTCCGTTGAGGTAATATCTTCGTCTTGTCCTTGATCTTCGGCGTTCTTTGCCATTGTTATAAGGCATTGGCTGGTGGCTTCTATTACGGCGTTGTTGATAAAATTAGATGGTTGTCTGTAAAAAAATATATATAATTATGCATTTGCATAATAACAAAATCATCAACAGGGTCGCAACAGCCCTCAGTAGCGTCTAGGCCAGGGATGCTCAAACTGGCGATGGCAATGGACTGGTCAATCGAATTAAATAAATTAAGAAAGAAAAAAATGAGAGCCGTGCTAGTGAACTGTTCATGATTAGTTTCGAGAGGAGGGGTAGCATGCCGCCTACTGCTTTGTAGGTCGATCTTCGATAGTTTAAGTCTGAGCATCCCTAGTCTAGGTCTTCCAACTTTCTCCCCGTCTGACCGGGTCTCGTTGCAGTTTTTGCATATTACAGGGATAAGTTGCAACCAATCGATCAACCCGCTTCCGTATTCAGAAACTGGGGAATGCGTAATAATTAAATAAATGATTAAATTACAGTGGTACCTCGAGATACGAGTGCCCTGACATACGAAAATGGCCGGCTGCACACGGCCCACCAGTTAACTTGGAAAGTAACTGAAAGTTTCGTTTGCTTTGAGATACGAGCAAGGTTACGGAACGAATTAAACTCGTATCTCGAGGTATCACTGTATTTTGTTCTTGAGCCCAACTCAACTCATTGAAAAAACAAAATAAGGTAGTAGAATAAGATCAAAACATTAAAATTATATAGTGCGTTCTTAAATTACCGCAGAGCGAGCAAACTTTTTGGTCAAGTGGTCAGCGAGCAAATCGAGTAAATTTTAAATTAATGAACGCTGTCGAGGTGACAGATCACACAACTCCAAATCCTCAGGTTGCTGAGCTCGCTCTGCAATCTCGTAGGAGATCACATCGCTCGGGAGTTTTAAAACGCAGAGCAGGTTCGTGGCACATTAGAGAACACTAAAGAGTCCTCGGAGTTAATTTAAGAACGCACTAATAATAATAATAAACTAAAATACCTCGAAGCTGAAATCTTCTTTGGTCGATTGCCAGAATCCGGCTGTGCCTTATTCCTAGCTGTTTGTGGTGGTGTGGTAAATCCAGGTTCGGAATGAATCGCATTACTTGTTTCTAAAGGATCAGCAAAAGTGATAGGCACACTTTCAACATTCATGCAACCCATGCATTTGCAATTGCTAGAGCAAGCAATCTTAGCCTCATAACATTCGCAATAATTCTTTAAACAACTGGATCGTTTACAGTTGCAACCCTTAGTGTGTTTCCTGATAGTAACTTCACCAGTATCCTTCCCCTTTCCGATCTTCGGGCGGAAAGCATTCGGGTTCCTCTCAAGACAATTTTTAATTGCTCGTTGACGATGCTCCTCATTCTCAAGATTATTATAACAATTCATGCAATTGCACATGTAGCAAAACTCGCCGTTTGCGAAACAATCGCAATAAAGTTTTAAGCATTGCGACTTCGCACAGTTGCAGGGCTTTCGGGTTTTAATCCCATTAGATTCCATGGATATCTCTGGAGAAGGTGCCGTTGGTACGACAGCATCTCCAGGTGACAATTTCGTACTAGTACGTAAAGCGACATTTTTATTGGGAGTTATGTTGATGCGATTGACTACGGAGCTACCAGCGATGGCGCGACCTGATGAAATCGTGGCCAACGGCTTATCGGTTTTGATGATCGACTTGGAGGATTGAAGTGTCACCGTAGAGCTGACTTTCGACATACTGACCTTTGTTGAAGAAGGTGAACTTGATGAATCCAAGGATTGCGTGGTTGTTATGAATTTAATATATTGCATACCTTTGCCGGGAATGTTGATGTGACGAAGCTGGCCGGCTTGATTGGTTGGGACTTGGATAATCTGACCTGGAAGGATATGCGTGGTCGGGGTGACGTTAGTTTGCTTAAGATAAATGCGTTGCGGCGCTTTACTACTTGCTGCGGTGGAGGTAGCTTGAGGCGCTGGGAGGATTTTTGCAGGAGAGCGTAATTGTGGGATAATTTTGATTGCTTTCGATTGGCCGGCTTTGTTTACCACGATTTGTTTAGAATGTGGTAACATTTTCGTTGTGCTGCTGATGATTCCCATTTGTTGGGCTTGACTAAGTGTGAGGGTTTTAGTTGGTGTGGCGCCTGAAACGAGTTTCATTTGCGGATCTGATTTCTGTAGCAGGACTATTTGTTGTCCTGATTTGGCATCTACAAATACATACAATAAAATGCTTTTACTAATATATTGTAATTGCATTCGCGATTAAAATATTCATAAAGAACAAACAAGACTTGAAATAAATATAACCATGCATTAAAACTTTTTATTTATTATTGCTATATTTATGTTAAACACTTAAATAAACATCATTTTACTAGATCAATTAATCATTTAATATTTTAAGCATGCAATAAAAATAATCCTTTGATTAATTAAAAAACCAAATCATCAACAAAAAAATCTTACCAAAAGCTTTTGTGAACCCTTTAGGAATAACTTTCTTCATGACAACTTTCTTAGGTCCCATTAATGAAATATTGCCAGGTTTCACAGATTGCTTGACAGTAATAGGTTTGGCAATCCCCAAATTACTTAGATTAATGCCCTGAGAAGTACTCAGTAATTTAATCTGCTGGCCACCGCCTCCACCTAAATTATCAACAAAAAATAAACAAATTACAATATACTTATACAAAAATCAAAGCACATACCTTGTAATAACAATAACTGTTGACCAGCCACTGGTTTAAATGCCACTGGCACTTTAGCAGGCTTAGGGGCAATTGTTAATGGCCTTAATGGAGGTATTGAAGTTTTAGACTTCTCTTCACTTATCTCTGAATGAATGGCAATGGTATCAGAATCATCTGTCTCCATAGTCTCAAGGGTCATGACTTCCTCTATAATTTCTGAGCAGTTATGGAAAGAATTCAAATATAACTTGATGGACACTTACGTTGATGCTCATTGACCTCCGAGACTCTCTCAAATTCTTCAAACTGTTGCAACTCGGTGGTTAAAGTCGTAGAATCAATAATGGTTTCGTCTATTGTGAGTCCATCCACAATCGCTTCAACTTGGTCATCTGCAAGAGAAAAAATGGATTTGAATATGTTTGGAGCAAAATTCAACTTCGAATTTAACAGCGAACTTAACCTAGTTTTATTTGAACTGATTTAAATTAGCTTTGCAGATGTAGCACTCTTAATAATTACTTATATGTGGGACTTACCTTCGCCTACGTAAGACATTTTTGCCTTTATTGTGTGATTGTTGCTAATCTATTTGATTCCGATGAGGAAAACTCAGAAAAGCTTTGAAATGAACAAACAACAACTGTTTTAGTGATATTTGTTAAACTTAGTTACTTTTATGGGTATATATAGGTTGGCGGCGAATGTTACCGCGTCTTGAGTAGGTGGCGCTAGCTGTTTATTAAAAATATATAAATATTTTATTAATTACCTTATTCACTAACATTTATCACTTATATAGAGTAGAAATAATTTCCCTAATAAATAACTAAAAATTATAGTAATGCTTTTAATAGCATGTATTACTTAAATTTCTAATAATAACAGCAAAAATGAACAATCAACTATTATAAACATTGTTGCGCAAATCATAAATAATTGCAATTGTTTTACCTACCACAGTTCGCATTAATCGCTTGTGCGAAACAAGCGATAATCGCAAACATATCTCTGTCATGGTTCATTTCACTGTTTCGATCCAGTAAAATTTTAAAATTCTCGTGCTCAAGTCGCAAAAATTCCATATCAAATTCTTAATTTCAAAACATGGTGAAACCCTTTTCGGCGTGCTAATTAATTTATTTAGACTTTTGGCAGATTGAAAATAGAAGAAATTCTCTCAAGATGTGTGATCAGCCGAATGCAAGCTGCTCGGCCAAGATGGGGGCAAAACCCTCGGACCCTTGTCAGACCATAACGGTAAAAGCTGGTGGGGCCGAACGCGGCAAAGGTGAAGTGCGCTTCATTGAATACGATGAAGGAATCTGTCCCAAGCGTGGTGCCTCTGGGTGCTCCAAGAAACGCGGCCAGCTCCCAGGGGAGCCCATGATGGAATTCAGGAAGGCATCTGGGGTACGTATGTCTCGATGCGCCCCCTTGAAGGCGCGAAAAATAGATTATGTATTTATAGTTTGGACTCTGACATTCACGCGTGTCAATGTCTTAACTTTCTTAAAATACTTCCAGCTTTCCATGGATTTATTTAACAGTTGTAGCATATGGTTAAACGATTAGTTGACAGTTAAAAGTAAAATTTAAATGACATAGCGCGTAATTACTACAATATAATTATGCTTATTTAAAGATAATTACAATTTCTAACCTAAAACTAATTACAAATTCTTCTAAAACTATTTAAATTACCTATTTGCACACAATTTTTCTTTTCAAACTATCAACATTTTTATTTATTCTTTTAAATTGTGGAATGCAATATTCATGTATAAATAAATAATAATGAAAAATTTTAAATTCTTTGCATTGGTGAGGCTCCCCAACCAAGAAGAGAAGAATACCCCCAGTATTTATTCTCCCCATCGCTAACATCGTCGGAAGTTCTGACGCGTTCTGCGTCGACGCCATTTTCACTAGAGCCGTGCCGAGCTAACTTGCGGCTATCATTCGCACCGCAGTTACAGTTAAACCGTGTTGTCTGTGGCCACGTCCGATCGTCGCCCCGCAATCGCACGCTCATCATCTATCAATAACTCATCAATTTACCAACAATTACACACGTGAGTAAACGCAATCAGCGCATCTTTGCCTTGTGTTCTCGCGATGAGTTTAAGAAAGATTTCATGCAGATGATGCACAGCAAAGCTAGTACTAGATGTTACGGGCACGTGATGCTGCACCCCGGACGAAATGCATTCTTATTTAACTCTACACTATTGCGAATTAATCAATAGAATAATATTCTCTGCGAATTGCTAATTTAAAAAAGTATTCGTTGTCTTACTTGTGCATGCAACGAATAGGCCGGGTCTTCCTATAGTGTTATGTAAGCGGCATAAGCTCTACGTAGTGTAGTCGACAGCGTGAAAATCGATTTTTATTTTTGGGAAAACCTATTGGATTGATAGCAAATGTGTGCCACTGCTACAACTACTATTCTCGGGATTAAGATTGCGATATTATGTGCTCGTCAAGGGTCTGCAATGTGTGGATGGTGAAGGAAAAAACAAGTCTTCTATTTTCAACTGCTTCAAGTCTTAGCAGGGGCAGCCATTTTGTTTCTCGTAGTTTATGTAACCTTGAATTCTTGTGTGCTCGAATGGTTGCACAGCTCGTCTCAGTTTAACTTGTGTGTTAATACGCTACACAGGGACTATGTAAAGTCATATTATGTAAAAATATAAAAGCATATCGGAAATTGTAATCAGCTGTACATATATTTATCACTGTATATTTAGCATAGATATAATATTTATACATAGCATATTATTGTTTTATGCGAACTGATAATTTGTAGTATTTATGACGTCATTTTTTGAATTCATTGAACTTTATCTTAACTATCAATAATTTATTGGAAACTTTTTATTAAGTTGTAAGTTAATAGTATGAATGTATTGCATGTGCACGACAATATAAATAATGCGCTTTGCATGTGTTGATGTATTCACACACCGGGAGCATATGTTAATTTTATTTCAAGCGACAAAATCGCGCAAAAAGCGAAAAATCATGTTATAAATAGCGTCGCATTTATAACACGTCGCAATGATCTGAAGTATGTACATAGTAGTACTATCTTCATACTTCTAACACCGTTATTTTATATCCTTTGGGTTAAAAATATCGTTAATAATTGTATAATAGGGCACTAGAGATAAACGATAGTTTTGGCTATGAATGATTTTATATAATGCTGAATTTAGCGTTGGATTACAACAATCTTATATTGTAAAAGTATGAAGATATCGTTTTGATGTTGGCAGATCAGAAAAATACTAATCGCGGTGTCTTCACCAATTTTGAAAATATATAAAACACATTGTTGCTGTTTCTTTGCCTACATGTTTCGGATCTTTACATCCATCTTTTGGGCATTTTAATTACATAATCATTTTTTGATCATAAAGCTATTTCACCATGTCAGTTACGCAAAGAAGGCAAACCCTTCCCCGAGAAAACAACACCGTAGCTAAGTGAACGTCTTCTTCGCGTGGTAGGGAAATGCTGAAATAGTTTTATGATCAAAAAATATTACGTAATTAAAATGCCCTGATGATGGATGTAGAGATATTTTCAAAATTGGTGAAGACAGCGATTCGTATGTTTCTTAACAATCTTAAAGTTATTTTGAAACAACTTTAGTCTTAATGAATCCATCAACTTATATCTTGCCTTTGCACAAAATAATTACGTTAACAGTTATTAATCACGGAGTGTGAGCACAAAATTAATTAGAACGCTGTTAAACTACTTCTGAAAGAACAGAGATACATAATTATCTTATCCATTGAGTTACAACATCGCCATTGTCTCTTGTTCCATGAAAAACAAACTCTTTCACCGTAACAATAACATCAATCTTATTCGTAGTTTCTTTAATTTTTAGAGTATGTCTCCTCCGGCATATGCAGATCTCGGCAAGAACGCCAGGGATGTGTTCAATAAAGGTTATCACTTCGGGCTGATCAAGCTTGATGTGAAAACCAAGACTGGTAGCGGTGTTGAATTCAACACTACTGGTACCTCCAACCAGGAAAACAGCGAGGTGTTCGGTTCCTTAGAGACCAAGTACAAGATGAAGGACTACGGCCTAACCTTTGCCGAAAAATGGAATACCGACAACACATTGGGTACCGAAGTGACTGTTCAAGATCAGCTTCTCAAAGGATTGAAGCTTGGTGGTGAATTCAACTTTTCGCCACATTCTGGGTACGTCCTCACGGTTCTCTTCACATCTGACCTCATCCCAATTGGCATATAACTAATACTTAACTTCTTTCAATAGCAACAAAGCTGGAAAAGTGAAGTCCGCCTTCACAAACGACATGGTAGCTGTTAACGCTGATATGGATATCAATCAAGATGGCCCAATTATTAACGCTGCCGCCGTTCTCGGTTACCAAGGATGGTTGGCCGGTTACCAAGCTGGTTATGACGTGAACAACAAAAAACTGACGAAGAATAACTTCGCTCTTGGATTCACGACGGGTGACTTCATTCTGCACACCAATGTGTAAGTATCACTTCAATTTGAATTTGATAACTTGTATTATTAATCCAAAATCAGCAACCGAACCTTCTGGTCCAAGAAAGAGATCGTAGGGACATATCCGTTAACATATTCCTATGTACCTAATCATGTTCTTTCTCTTTGGATCCTTGTTCCTGTTTTGTCTGGGTGGATGATAATAGCGGTTTGGCTTCTGGTGGCGAGGATAGTAACGATGGGCAGGAATTCGGCGGCTCGATCTTCCAGCGCGTCTCTCCCCGACTAGAAACCGGCATTCAGATTGCGTGGGCCTCCGGTGGCAACAACACTCGCTTCGGCATCGGTGCCAAATATGAATTGGACGAGGGTGCATCTGTCAGGGCTAAGATTAACAACGCTAGCCAAATTGGACTTGGTTATCAGCAACGTCTTCGTGACGGTAAGTTTTTTTGAAATGCTTTTGCAAGATGTATAATTTCCTTTTTTTTTATATCAGGAATCACATTAACTTTGTCGACTTCAATTGACGGTAAAAACTTCAACAGTGGAGGCCACAAAGTAGGAATGGCCCTTGAATTGGAAGCTTAAGTAGCTCGCATCTAGACACCTCATAAGTCCGTTATGGAAAACAGCAGCCATCAAGAAAACGATAAACAATAACAGGTCAACAACACAATATTCAATTGAACTAAATGATGAAAAAGGAAGCAAGTACAACTAAATCAAGCGATCTACCATCGTCACGAATGAGTTAATTGCGCATTAATCGATTGCTAGTAATTTTAAGATTTTCACAACTGCATTAGAATCACCAAGAAGATGTACGCAGATGTAAAGTTAAATTGATCATTAGCATGGAAACAAACGATAAAATAAAAATTAAACAAATGAAGTGTTCGAATTATAATGCAGGCTATTATAAAGTTTATTTCAGTTAAATTAAGGATGTCTAGAGATAACACGCGTTCAAATAATTTATGAAAGAAAGAGATTTAAAGCAAGCGAACAACAAATATATCCAACAAAAAAAAAGAGGAAAACCTAAACTGCTGAAGAAAAACTTGTAGATATTTTTTATTGTTTCCGGTACCTATTATATCAACTAACTATAATATTTTAGCTATACTGTGAGGAAATATTTAGTTGTCATTATGGTTATCTTAATTGTAAAAGGATAGGAAGCAAGCGAATATAATATGAAGCGGAGAGAAAGACGAATGTAATGTTTTAGGGCTTAAATAGCAAAATAAGGTGTTTGTCCTATTCGATTAGTAGGTGTGTAGGTTTTTGTCATTTTGTTGTTGCTATCCGAACACTTGAGACGAGCAAAATGCCTCCATTAGAAAACTCGTTATCAGTAGACGGATTGCGCAACAATCTTGTCGTTCGGTTGGCGAAATGGTTTTATATGTAGTAGCTAACCGCTCGGCGTGACAAAAATGGACGATTTGCAATCGAATATTTTTAATGAAAAGTAACAGCGAACTGAAGGAAAACAGTAGCATTGGACTATTCGTATATGCGCGCTGTCCCATTATTCGTTCAAATTTTCTTGATATTGTGCATGGCACGTGAATTTAATTTTAGTATGCATATATATTAGGAATTTATTGCGGAAGGGAAGCATGGGCTGGGCTGTTTCACGAAAATTTTAATCTGTTCTGAAAAATTAAGCAACAAATCTTGATGATGTATTGAAGAGTATTATTAAAAACACAATTTACTTTTACAAGATGAATTCAGATTTTATCTATCCAAGACCAGTTTTATCAAAGGCAATGTAAAAAAGGTAAATATTTATCCTATGATTCCATTCCCATGGCTATACTTTGAGGGGAGGGCAGCATTAATAGTTTTTACTAATTCAAATTTCATTAACATTAAAAAGACTAAGGTTTTATTAATTGCAAAATTATTATTTTTAACTTGTCATGCATGAACTATAAACAAAATACATTTGAATTGTGCTTCATGAATGTTACTCTTATACCTATTACCTTCTATTTTAGTGCTATCTCTTTTAATAATTCGATAGGTAGATCAAAAGGCAAAAATATCATTTACAATGACAGATATCAATATAAGTTCTCTCTAGCGTATATCAAAATATATATCTTCTAAACTCATCAATATTCTTTACTGATTTAGTTTAGTTACGAATTGCATTTCTAATATATATATAGTAACAAATACAAGTTCCTTTGAGCTTCTAAAATCTAAAATAAGGTAAGTAATTTTAATTTCTGCTTTTAGGAATTGCAAATTGTGTAATTAGGTACTGAAACTATTCGGACCATGCCAAAATAACACCGTCGTGGCCATGGAGCCCTTCAAAATTTATTGCTGATATATCAATTTATGCGAAATTTAATGGTCTTTCCGAATACGTAACGCAAGGGGGGGACAGCTGTCCCCGGGCGCAGCACCAAGGGGGCGCCAAATTGATGTAACTTTTAACTTATAGATCGACAAAGCACAAAACAAGATCAGTGCATCAAAGTGGCGGTGAGCTAAAAAAAAAAGGGCACCAAATAAATTTTTGGCAAAAATATTTAATTAAAAAAATATTTTTTGTTTACTTTGGGGCGGTCAAAACTTCACTTGTCTCTGGGCGATGCCCTCTTATTTAATTTAATTGAATGCGTGTCCGAGAGCAAGCGACGAGTTATCCCTGTGCGGACTCGACTTTCGAGGTCAGGTCTTTAAAACTTATTGCTGATTTATCTGTCGTTTCAGAATTTACAAAAAAAATTGCACAATCTTATGTGGGGTATATTTTAAAGAAAATAGCTCATATTGTGCAATTCATAGAATTACTTACCTTTTTTGCATTAATTTGTTAATTATGTACGTTATAGCAATAATTTAATTTTTTTTTGCTGCAGTAATAGGACAAACGTATACAATTTGTTTCATGCCAAAATTAATGAAATCGGGTAATTAGCAAGATATTGGTAAAAACTTGGCCAATTTTTAAAACAAGGCTTTTTTCATTGTTAATTTAAAGGGTGGTATGCAGCGAAATTATATTAGCTTAACATCGGCAAAATGCATACAGTTCTAATCTTAAGTCTTGAAAACACCTTCAAATTAGAAAATGAATTCGGCGGCATTATATTATCATTGCATAGGAAAATAAATTGGCTAAGAGAAGAAGTAAAATTATTGAAATTCCAATAAGAATCGTGGAAGTTATCTGCAAAATAACTAGGTCTAAACCAGTTATCGAAGGAGCTTTCAACAATCTAGGTAAATTGAACCGAGTCATCCTCAGTTGGGTAAAAGGACACCAAAACAACCAAGGGAATGAAATAGTCGAACTCCTCTCGAGAAGAGGGCGGACAGTCTCTACTATTGGGAACGCCGACCCATTCGGTGCACCCAGCTTTTCAAATATAACTAAATCTAAGCACATAAAAGCAAAGAACAAAACATCCTGCTTACATTCGAAAGCAGCGATGAATCGACGATGTCAAAAACGGGCCAGACTGGCACCAGAGCTAACTTGTCCAAAACTCAAAACGCTGACTGGTATTTTCACCGGACACTGTCAGCTCAGACATCACAGGCATTTGATGGGACTTACATCTGATTTTATTTGTCGATGGTGCCTGGAGGAGGATGAGACACAAATACACCTTTTGTGCAAATTCCTAGCACTAGCGAGCATCAGACAACACATAATGGGTAAGATTGTCACCGATATGGCCAATTATGGAGGTTTACGTCCCAATACCGTTTTAAAGCGCTTTGAACACATCAACGGGCCAAACAGACGTGGCCTAATTGCGGTGTCTTAGGACACACTCCAAACACAATCTACAATCTATCTGTAAAATAAACTTGACTCGGCACTGATTTGCTATGGTTGGGAAAAAAATTTGGACGGAACTTATAAAGAAATAGTTTTTTATGGACACCACTCTAGTGTGGTAGTGACGGACTCACCCCCCTAAAGGGCAGGGTATACCTTCTAAACTACCCTCTCTGGATACCTTCTAATAGAATCTAATCCCAAGTCGAGTGGTTTTATTGAATGAAGTGTTTGCAAGCTAGTTAAGCTAAGTACAAGGCTCCCGAATGGGTGGCGAACTGGAACTATTTACGGCGTGGAAGCGCAGACTAGTTTTGCGAGACTGGAGGGCCGCGGGCACAAATCCCTTGGCGTTGTCTTGATGATGGCAATCTGCCGGACGGCAGGATTGTGGTGGTGAATGACGGCCTCCCGAAGGTTGATGGCCAACATTGCGAGGCACGACTCGAACGTTGGCATACCGAGAGTGCTGCGAATTGCCGTATTACAAACGTACCACGGCATGTTAAGGGCAATCAGAATTAAGCTAGAGGAGAACGAAGAATTTATAAGTATAGAAGTGATAAGAGGTGGTAAGAATTGGGGGTAAAAATTGATACCCAAATGAGAGGATTGATCGGACAGGATGCTGAAGGCAAGTCCTTCTAGGAAAGTCCAAAGTGACCTTGGGTTCAGACGGAACGGTGATCTTCGGAGAAATTAGATAAATGATAATTGGATTTCAGGAATTATGACCATTGGAAAAGTTTAGGATTAAGGAATACAAAAGTGACAGTAAAAGATAATAAAATTAGAACATGCTGAAATTAATAGCAATAAAAATGAAGAAAAGATTAGCATGTTAAATAAGAATAAGTACTAGAAATATGTGCGGCTAGTTGTGTGCGTAGAAATCCCCACAGATTCATAAAATTAAGATAGGAGTGAACTATAGTATAACTAGTGAACAAATTCAAATAAACTTGAAATTAGTTTAGCAATATCTATTTACACAGAAGAAAATATAGAACTTACTTATACTGCGCGCTTAACAACGGTATTTGGTGCGCTCTGCCCGAACTACTAGATCTGTTCCTACTTTAATTAAGAGAAAAGCGATTTTATACGGTTTTATTCAGTGCAATTTGATTAATAACATAATAATAATTAATTGTGCTAATGTTAATTTCAACAATTTACTTTCTACAATGATTGAGAAATGTGTTTTAAACTCACTTTTAGGTGAAAACCTAAATAGGGCTCCAGAGGCTAAACGGGGCTCGACCCTCAAACATTTTATGTAAAGAATCTTCGTTTGAGGTCATACTGAACATCTGTGCAAAATTTCAACGAGATCGGAGAAGATCAGCTGAAGTAAACAATTACTTTTTATTCCTGCAAATATTTGAGTAAGGCTGAATATATCTAACTTGTAAAATAATATCTTATGCGCGGCTAATGGTTCCAGCATTGCGACTTAAGTATATATTAATTATTGTGTGTTAGTACATGATTATCGCCGCTACTAAAACTTCTTGATGTGGAAATCGTGCAGAATATATAACGCACTGACTGCTCAAGGTAAGGGTTTATAATTAATTCGAATTCTTATTCCTGTTGCCTTCTACATAAAATATTAATTTATATATTGAAACCAACTTTGGTAGAGCTATCAGCAGACAAGAAGAGGCTTGTCCGTTGTGCATGACCCGCGCCGGCGCTTGGGAAATTCCCGCCCGCATGCAGTTGAGCTTGGGCTGTAGGGTTTAGAGACTAGAGCAGTGGGCAAGATTGAGGCACATTGCGCAGTTGTCGGTGGCGCGGCACCCTCCTTGCAACGTCGCCCGCATGCACAGAATGCCCGTTTCCGCCGGTCCTGTGCTTGACATTGCGAAGGGCGCTGGCGTCTGATAGAGACTCGACGGTTTATTTTGCTCAAATTAAATAATAAACAAGGCGGACATAAATGTCTTTTGATTTTTTTGCGCTCTCATTCTATATTATCATAACAATTTTACTCGAATATGCTATTTGCTATCTATTATTTATTTCTTTTGCGGTTAATTTGTGTAAAATATTAGCTACAATATTTGAGTAGATACTTGTGTATACGAAACTGTTTTACAACTATATGTGGGGACTTTCCACTCTATTTTTGTTTTAAGAAAGGTGGCTGTGTTAAATACTTTGAGAATTTAGGGTGGCCATGACCTTCTTACTAAAATGTTGTTTTTGGAGTAATCAGGGCCGTCAATAGTGAGATTCCGGGAGAGAGAGTTCGACACACACACATATATCCCACATATATATTGTTTTTCCAAATGATTTTAATAACTACAATTTGAATCTGATCGGCCCGAGCCTTGAGAAATGCAATTATTAGAGGTAAGTAGAAATATAATATACAGTGGTACTTCGAGATACGAGTGTCCTGACATACGAGATTTTCGAAATACGGGCAGTCAAGCGGGCGATTATTTGCTTTGAAATACGAGCAAAATTTGAGATGCGAGCAGATCGGGCCGGCTGCATACGGTCCACATTTTAAAAATCATACAGTAGCAATTCCGCTCAATAAATTCAGTAAAGTTTAGTTAAGTTCCATTATGTTTACTTACTTTTAAACTTTTAATTAAGCATACATCTTATATCTTTACATTATAACATTTTTCTTAATCAAAATGAACAACTGGAATGCCGTTTTAGGGGTTGCCTGGAACGGATTAATGGCATTTCAATTAATTTTAATGGGGAAATTTGCTTTGAGATACGAGTAACTTGATCAACGAGCAAGGTTACGGAACGAATTAAACTCGTATCTCGAGGTAGCACTGTACCTGTGTTTATTTTGCTTATTTTTGTAGCATAGCTCGTTTAGTTTTGATCCAATTAAAATTGCGTGAAATTATATGTGTACTGTAGCTCTCAAACAAAGAAATTAGTTTGACATTTTCCCCTACTTTTGACCTTGTTTTCGTTAACATTTTTGCAAATTCTAGCAAAACCATGCAAGTTATTTAAAATGTTTTGCAATTGGTAGTTACATTTTTCATTTTTTAGGATGCGATAGACTGGGGTGAAGTGTGAACATTATTTAACCAAAAATGTCAAGTTCTCAGTTTGATTCTTTATCAAAACTTCCAACGAGCCACAATAGATCTGAAATATTTACACAATATTCTTATCATTTCAGAGAGTGCATGCAGAAAAACACTAAGCCGTTTTTATTCAGGAATTTTTCAAAGTTGACTTTGCGACGTCGCATCAAACCAAAAATACCATGTCCACATTTTGATGCTTTATCAAAACTTCCAACGAGCTACAAACATGTAAATTCGTTAGATATCTTCCATCATGTTTACATTGCTTTTTTTTTCATTTTTGTTAATTCAAGGGAAAAGATTAAATTTATTTGATATATTTATTATTCTCTAACAAACTAATTTCATTCTACATCTTCTAGAACAAGCCGTAGGGTGATTTAGCTCCCTAACGTGGAAATTATTAACTATTTAAATATTTTTGCCGTGTTTTATATATATATATTTTAATGTACTATATTGTATTTTTAGCACATATTGCTAAATAAAGATTATATTAGTATTATTATCATTACATTTATTCTTATTTACTCTTCAAATACCTTATTTTAAATAACATAACATAAAACAAAACTAAACTAACATAAAATAACACAACATGGCGCCAGAAACGAAATAAGTATTCCATTATCAAGTCTATAATGTATACACTTGCTCGTCAACTTTATAAAAATATATTAAGTGATATTAGACTTGTGCTTTTTAATTTTAATTATTATGAACTATCACATAGTAACAGTCTCAAGGTATTCTATAATGAAATAGATTGTATATGTTATAAGTAAATTGCATACGCATCCACTTGCAGGACATGTTTATGGTCCAGTGTTATAATTAATTGAATAGAGTTTTTATGCGTGTGCAGTCACCAGTAATCTACAAAGCTAGCTTTACAGATTTTAATGTGTAAATTTAACTTGTTCTTGATTACATATTGATGTTCTGCTTGTTGGTTGTCTTTTATTTGTAATTCCTTGACTATTGTAGGATAGTAGAAAGTGCTCTATGCGATATTGGTAATATATGTTGGATATTGTTATAAGAGTGTCTGTCTTTAATTCTATGTTAATACCATACTCTCTTCGAAGATCTGCGTCTTTAAGATTAATTTACAACCCATTGTAACCAATTTGAATTATTCATAAAAATCAGCCCTACCAGTTATCTCCTTGTTTGACCGGGTCTTACTGGTCATGCAGCATATATTTGCATATTACAGGAATACAGTGGCGATTTTAAACTATTTGAAACTAATAATCTCACGGAGAAAGAAGTTGCTTCTATTTGTCAATCAAAAATAACTCTAGATTTGCTTAACTCACGGGAACGTAATATGTAATGTTGTAAATGTTATTAAATGCTCTGAAAGAAAGAGTTTAGTATGAAACCTTCAACCCTTCAAAAAGTGCCTAAATTTAGATCATTGAATCCATTTGTGAAAAATTAATTGTTTTTTATTCGAATAGAAATAACATCGGACTTCATAATTCCACACGAAACCTATTAGCACCGTTAGAAAGATTAAATTCGCTTTAAGCTACATAAGAGCAGGATTTTTCTTATCTTGCAAAAATTGCTCAACATAGGGTGTAAAATTTCTGTTTCAGTTTTTTTTTTAATCAATTAGAAATTACTTTAGAAATAATTATCCCACAGGAATCTAATTACCCTGTTTAAAAGCTAAATAAATTCTCTTCTAGATTTATTACAGCAAGATTATGGTAACTTATAAAAAAGGGCTCAAAACAGTGTGTAAAATTTCCAATTTCGTGAAAAAATATACTCTTTATTATTCGAATAGAAATAATTTCGGAAATAATTATTATACCGGATTCTAATTAGCATCGTTAGAAAGTTTATTAAATTTTCTTTAGGATTTGCTTCAGCAGGATTTTCGTAACTTTTCAAAAATGGATCAAAATAGTGAGTAAAATTTATAGTTTTTTGATAAGAATGTGCTTTTAATCATTGAAATAGAAATAACTTCGGAAAGAATTATCCTACAGCAATCTAATTTGCACCGTTAGAAACTAATAAAAAAAATTTCAAGCCACGCTACAGCAGGATTGTGGTAAGAACAAGTTAAATGGTTAATTAATATTGTTTACATATTAAAAAAATAAAAGTTTTGTTTTTGACGAACTATTGTTGGTAATAGTTATATATCTACATCTGTCTCTTTCTTGTTAAAAATATACACTGTGTGTTTATAGATTAACAATAACAATATTTAACAAGTTTGTTTTTACAGGAGACTGCTAATGATGCTAGGAAATTTTAGAAGTCAGGTATGTCTATTTAATTTACATTGTTATTAAGTTCTTGTTAACCTGATAAGACTGATATATCTACAGGATTTCAAGATTGGGATGCATAGTTATATGAGGGAGTTTTGGGCCATCATTTGATATGTACAACAATTGCACGTCTTCGTGTAATTTTCCTCACAATCAAAATAAAGATTTGTATTATTCATACAAACGCTCTTAACATATTTGCTTTATTATAAGTAATTTGAGAAAGTATCTTTGTCATGCATTTAGAAGCACATGAATGCCATGTACAACATGTGATTCTTATCTGCACAAAATCGCATGGGGGCACCATCAAAGGAGGTTTACATAATTTAGCTTGGGATTTCTTGGAGTTCTGTTACAAGCGTTTGTAAAGACTTTAGTGATATCTGCCTACTGCATGGCACCTTACTGGTAATAGTTACTTTAGTCATACAATCTTAAAGCAGCATTAACAGTCACCAGGTAAATATGGTCTGTTTTGAAAGTGTTTTGCATCATATTCATCTAGTATCAAGTATGCAGGTTTTTTTCAATGAATCCTATTACCCTATCATCTGTTTGATTGTAGTTTTCCATGATACCCCAATAGCGATAACATCTCAAGCCTCTTTGAAAAAGTTCTTTGCTTAGTAGCTCCCCTAATATCAAAAAGGGATACACATTAGCTATCAGCTATCTCGCCATCAGTACGATTACTAGTGGCTCTCCGATTTTTGGCAACGTATGATTCGTATACAAGTTTAATGTACTTATTAAAAATTTCCAAACAAGTGATTTCCAAAGTTGTACCAGAAGGATGGGTTTCATTTAGTCATTTTTTTGTTATTTTGGCATGGAATTACTCCGTAACCATTGGGATTCACGCAAAATGTTTGTCATTAAGTTGTCAACACTGCCCACACTGTGTTACCCGCGATGTTACCCGTTTGAAACGGGATACACAGAAACAAACAACCAATCTCTTTGATGTAGGCCGCCAAATGTTGACGAGTATCCATCACATGTTACTTATTTGCAGCAACATGTTGGCAACAAATTGTCAACATGTTGCCAACACATTGTAACCCAGTGTGTACTAACCACGAGAAATCAATAATCTAAAACCAAGGTGATAACTTTGCCGACTAGCAGGAGCGATAATCGGCAATGATTCGGCGAAATTCAACCCATTAGCAGTCAACAGAAAGCACGAAGTACAACAGCATCCAGGGATTCAGCCAGTGGTAGATTCAACAGAGCCGGTAATAAGGAATTTTGTACTAGGGTTTTAGTAATAAAACATAGATTATATTATAGGATATTTATAACATACTGACTAATTTTAGGAACATGTTCTATATGAAATTCGATTAGGTAAAATTTTTTCCAAGATATACACCAAAATGTATATAAGTAGAAGTTTCAATTTTGTTCCTGCAAGAAGTGTCGGTGGTCTAATGGCTACAGTGTCTGCTTTATAGCACGTGGTTGCAGGTTCGAATCCTGCAGCCGGTCAAATAAATTGAAAGGAATAAAATAAATACATTTTTGAATTAAATTACAATTATTTTAATTAAAATTTGACACCCTTTTTTCCCTGGTCCTCCTTATGAGCAGGCTTCCGGCCCAACCGCGGGTTTGTACGTCCGGCTCCAACCAAGACTTGGTTCGGACTACGCCTCACCTCCAGGTCTCGCAGCCACAATAACTAAAGAGGAGTAGGAAAAGTAATTACCATGTCGTTAGTAATCTAATTACTAATGACCATCACTATCAATGGTGCTCACCTAATCGTCGAAACTTGGCCGGTACCATTAATCGTTATCATCCAATGCGGCTACAAGCATATGGTGTCCCTCCTACATGCTATAGCATATGGATATGGTGTTCAAGCGTGTATCCTGAACACTGAAATCTTTATACTTTTTGCATTTACGAGATCTCATATACTACCTCCGTATGGATGACGTTCATTAGCAACCAATGCAATTCTAAGCCCAACTATAATAAAAAAAAATCAGTCAGCAGGAAACGAACTTGCAACACCTGCTTACAACACATGCACTCTAGCAACTGAGCCATCAGCATTTCTTCCTATAACAGAAGTAAATTTTATATTTCTAGTTATATCCGAATCGTCCTTAAAGTTTTTTTGCTCGATCGCATATGCATACATATTAGATGCATGCATATACGATCGAGTATCTACTGCTTAAATATGATCTTAAAGTAGCTGGCGATGCTATCCCTAGGCTTTTCTGGCTGTCCAGAGTCATCTTCTATTCCGTTGACAACAAAGCGCAGCTCATGAAGTGGTTTTCGATGTTCTGATGTTTCTCGATGAGTTCACACATAGCATAGCCAAGAGGGAGGGGCATAGGAGACATTTGCCTACTCCAATATTTTCTGATTGTTCATGAAGACAATTCCCTCGTGGTATGTTGACAGCTAATTGCCACAATGAGTGCTGGCTGTTAACTCCTGATGGTAGATGTCCTACGATGTACATTTGTAGTCCCTGCTGCTGAATTCCCTGCTGGTTGTAGCTCCAGATATGCCTAACGATTTATATTAGCCATTTGTCTATTTTGATTGAGACCTATTTATATGTGCTGGCTGACCATCCACATTGTTGCTAAGTTTCTCGATGTATGCTAATTGTTCTCATGTAGCTATATTAGCCATTGATCATTGATCTTAGGCGCCATCAGATTTCACCCTAGGTGTTATCGGAAAATAACAAAAACATATTTGAAATTAAACAATATTATATAATCCACGTCAGAAGAGTAACGGGGGAGGGTGGGGGGGGTGCCGGCAAAGCTAGACATTTGTCCCCGCAGCACCAAATCTATATTTCGAAATTAACACTTCAAATGACATTTTATTCTATCGTGCGTGCTAGAAGAATTCGTTCGCTACTATGGAATTCTTGTTTAAAAGTTTAGACAACCCTAATTACGCCACTGATCTACATACCAAAGTGACAACGTGAGTCTCGTACGTTCTATTTGCATGTTTATTCTTGACATTCTGAGGCATGTGAATTACGCTACAATATAAATATAAAAGTTTAAAAAACCAAAAACACATCATTGCACATTGTTTGTAAAATAATGACTAATACTTTATATCTCAATTAATGGCCACACGAAATTGGCGACGGCCAAGTCGTCCGCCTTAAAGATAAAAATGAAAAATAAAATAAATAATACTACTAGTTAGATGATGTTATTAGTTTGACCCAAATATGCCCACAACAGGTTGCTGTATGAATCTGGTTTCGGCCTGAGTCGTCCTCGTTAAAGTTATTTACCAATGCCGATGTAGGTCTTGATTCCCGATAAAAGCGCAACATTTATGAGTCCTCCTGCACGTAAATTTAATGTCCTTCCTTCCTGTATAAGCTTTATAGTGATCATGCAAACGGATTCCCTGTTATCCCCGAAAATAAAATATTTTACGGTGCGAACGGTGCACGATACCTGGTCCTGCGCTCCACAATCTTTCTGGTCAGCGCCCTCCCCAGCTATAATATTTTTCCTCCATGATGTAGGCCCCGCAAGTTAATTTCGCACCGAACCGAAACATGCCCTACATTGCGCAGAATTATATTAAAACTAATTTAACAAACAAAATTTGGATATGTCCGCTACATGCTCCAAAGCAATTAAACACCATCTAGTAGTGAAACAATTACATACATTTTGCATTGTTTGATGTGTTTGTAGGTACAAAACAAAAGTCTTTCATACCCTCCATCTTCTTTTTAAAAAGAAATCGATTGCTATCAAGATTAAACAGGGTCAGCATATACTTTTCATGGTGTATTGCGCAAACATTTTCATGAGTTGGATGAAATTCCATAGAATGTAATGGAGATTCTATTTTATACACTTGCAGTTTTTCCATTTGATCTAGTTGGAAAATCAGAATACTTTTGTTTGTGCAACCTACAAGAAGACGAGTGTCTAAGGCATTGAGACAAATACTTATAACCGGTGCAGGCACAGAGCGAATTTTCAGAATTGATCTTGATTCGATGCTATAGGTTGCAACGGAGGATAAGCCGGTGCCAAGCACTATTGTCTTGTCTTTAGTGCGACGAAATTTGTCAACGCAAATAGAAGGCAATGCGTCAATTCAATCTGCCAGTTTAATGTTATCCAAGTCTGTAATGTTAAGTATAAAAGGATTGCCCGTTTTTTGGCGGCAGAAGAGAAGTTCGTTATCGTAGCTGACTTCAATTCCAGTGATCTCAGATCCGCAACGGTAGCTATTAATACATGTCGGACAGGAGAGACTCACGTTGACAAACTGCAGCAGATTGTTCTGAGCGGTGACTAACATGTTGATTCAGGTATGTAGTATTTCCACGCAGGAACTTTCAATTAAATTTTACTAAAACACAACTTTACGAAGAAAATTAAATGATATCGTGTGTGGGTGAGAAACGATTACATATGTAATGTCAAATATTTTATTTGTTACTTTTGTTTCCTAACTATTAACAATTGATATGAAACAATATTTGATGTAATCATGGAAATAGGCACTTCTAGATATTTTCAGGAATTAAAAACAGTCATAACAATACCCAAAATTTAAAAGGGACTTATGTTGTATAGCGAGCACTGCAACTCATTATCCTAGCAAGTAATACTACTTTTTAAACACCACTCTGAGCGCACTACTATATAGCATATATTTGCTAGCATTTATTTTGCATTAGTACAATTATTTCTTTTTTTTCTTTTTTTCTTCTTCTTATATTTGTCTGTTGCAATATGTTTGTAATTATATCATGTCAAATAAATAATATACTAAGACATATAATTAAATCCTTCTCTTTCTCTTCGATTATCTATATGAAGACAATTGCTGTGTGTCAACCTCAACAAAAAAACTTTTATAGTTGTAGTGAAATTGGGACCTATTTTTAAGCCCAGAATTAGAATTGCTTGTTATGTTTATTGCTAAATATTCTACGTGGAGTCGACTTGCAAAATATATATGAATATAAATATGAATATAAATAATATAATAATAAACGCTTAGTTGAGATGAATGAATATCAATCAATGTTATGTATAATTAAAGTGGGATTTAGTTGACTTAAAAAATACTTAAAGCTGTTTTTTTTTTCAATTATCAAATCGGCATCATCCTTAATCCTCATCCAGAGATTTGCAAAGTGCGGCTCCCGAACCCCATGTAGCTCTTGGTCACCTTGAGTCCGGCTCAGCTCAAATATTCGCGAGTAGCCGAAGGTAAACTAATAACGATATTTTGCTCTCAAATTTTATTTTTTTAGCTGTTTTAGTAATAAAATTGCCGACCACCGTTTTATTCGGATAATTAAATCAATTAATAAATTTATTATTATTCTAAGAATAAAAGTTCACAGTTTAATATGTTTTTAATGTAATGCGAGTTGGGTACGTTTGCAAACGTTTCTAACGCGAATACTTTACGTTTAAACTCCGTTTGTTTATAAACAATAACAATTGCATTAGTCAGCCAGCTTAATGCGATTTTACGACTTAAACCAGTTTCATATCGCATCCGTCTACACGAAGTTGACCATAGTTGACCGTCGGTTTCTGCTGTGTAAGCCTCGTGTGCTCGTGGGAATTAAATTCCATTGCGATTCAATTCAACCAATTG
>JARJDU010030640.1:0-15854 GCA_030264695.1 Lissagria laeviuscula | reverse complement strand
GCGCTACGCGCGGCCTTCTCGCGGCCGTGCACGGGACGCGCGGAGCGGTCCGCGGAACTGAAAACAGATCCGAGATCCGACCGACCGGGGGTACTAAAAGCAATCCAGCAAAAAGTAAAGGCGACAGGCCTGGACTTTTCTATAAGCACGTGCTCATTACCATTCTACCTAATTCCCACTCTTTTATCCTCAACTTATGTCAATACAACCTCAACATCAATTGTTTTTACCCCAACAATATGCCAGTTTTGTATTCTATTTTTCTAGAACGAAAGTGATTGATACTTTGTTGATGATGATGTTAGTGCGACGCTGGTAAAGTCATGTGGTAAGTAAAAAGTCATTTCGCCGCAGGGCATAAATGTAGGTACGCTGCGCGCGCGGGCAGCCGAAGAGATTCTTCTTCTTCTTGTCGTTTTCTTCTCGTTGGGTTCGTCGTGTCCTGGTCGCAGTGTGGTGCTCTTTTTGTTCCTTCTTTGCCATCGCAGCAGCAGCAGAACTGCTGCTCTTTATCGTCATCTCTGCTTGCTTGCTTTTGGTCTTCTTTGGTTGGTTTGGCGCGTTGTGAAATTTATTATTTAAATGCTGGTATCGTTGCGGGATGTTATAATAGAATATCTCAAGTTTTGTTTTCGAGTGTGTATTTATTGCCTTTATTTTAAACTCACATTGTTTAGATTAATTAAACCGGAAATTGCAAATTTGTCATATCCTTTAATATATTGCGTCGCGCCACCTTGATAAATAAATATAATAAAATCGACTCGAAATTCGTTGTGTATACTCATCTTATCAATCACTGTTGATAGATAAGATAAGCATATTGTATCCTTAAATATACTATCATTATCAGATCTGATTGTCTTATTAGGCACTTGATTGCATTTTTACTTTAAAGTGTGAATCGATACGATGAGATGATAATACAATGCGCAATTAGAGACAGCCTGTATTTTGTCATTGGATGACCTTGGCTCGCATAATTCGCAAAATAAAGCGCGCAAACGAGGGGCGACGGTCAAATTTTCGGATTGCTCATTTCGCATCGAAAAACGCTTACTATACTCGGTATTTTTTAATGAGAAAAAAGAGCGTATTATTCACCTTGATTTCGTGATGATGGGTGTTGAAAAAGTTTTCATCTGTGTTATCCGTCATGGAGGTAAAGTCTGCAACAAACAAAAAGAGAATTTAAAATATGCACACATTGCCCTGATGTTATATCTAGGTAAATTAAAAATCTAACGATTAGCCTTCATCGTTACGTATTTATAAACAAAATGTCGCGGGCATATAGACGTAAGTGTTGTTTGTTGATGTTTGCAATAACCCCGATTGTAACCTCGACATGTGATAAGGGCCCGCTCGTAGTTTAGTTACTTCTCGTTGGTATAGCACAGGTTGCAGAGTGCACGTATTCCCTAATTATTGAATAAGGCGAAGAGTTTGCAACTTATCTCTGTAATCAGAGGCGCGCAAGTTAGGTCGTCGCACGTCGGAGTGCGTGCAAAAAACGCCTGCCGAACCTAGCCTGGCATGTGTCCCCGGATTGATCGTGCCGAGGAAGAGGAGAAAATTGATAGGCCTTGGACCTACTAAGAACTGATGATGCAGAGTGAGTTAATACAAGAAAATGGCATCGTGTAAAGGACAAACTTCACATTAAAATAGTGAATATGTTATATGCATGCATATGTATATCGGATTGTTTGCCAGGGCCCGGATATATTTCGAAAGAGATAACCTCTTAGATAATGCGATGCTCTCTAGTTAGCGCTACACATGGCGGTCCAAATCAGAAACTCTTACAAATAACGGATTTTAGAAACTATGTATTGAGCAATTTGTTGCTTAAATAAATAAATGGCGAAATGGATATGAATGTAGGTGTAAGGTAACTTAAAGGGAGGTCTCTTTACTATACTTAATGCCTTTGACTCGTTGATAAAAGTATCAAAATAAATCGTATAATACGCACAAATAAAATGAATTATCGGCGAGCGAACACATCTCTCACTTGTCTATCATCGAAACATAATGCCGCATTATTATTTATTATTGAATCGAAAGCTGACAGAGATCATTTTCTCTGGCTGGCGTTTTTTTTTTGTCATTCGATAAGCGCTCATCCATCGATAGAATATACATATATATATATAGCTAACATAACATTTATTATGATGTTTAAATACTCGTTTCGTGAGCGTTATCACTGTGTACGCGGCGCACGCACACATTCCACACGCGCTTGTCAGATGAGTGTGTACAGATAGAAGAAGCAAAGCAGCAGCCAAATGCGCGGCGCGGCATGTTGTTGCTGGTGGTTTGATAACGTAAAAAAAATCGTTTTATGTAATTCGCTGCTCGCGGTGCGTGTACATGCTGTTCGAGTTGTGAATGACGAGTGTTGTCTGTACTGATGTTTGCCTTCCTTCTCTCTTATTACTCAATACATATTCATATCCGAACGCGTAAAATTATGTAATGCAAACACAAAATACCATTATTATTATTTTTGTCAGTTTTTTTTTTGATGCGATTTAAAGCAATCAAACGAATTGACGATGATGATGATGAATGAATGAATTGGAATACATCAAAGATGTGCGAATGCATATCAGAAAACGCGAGTTTTCGAGCGTCGGTATACGCGTCGAATTAAAGTTTGGAGCGCGACGTTGGTGCGTGGTTGGTTATGTTTTCTAAATGCGTCCTCGTTTTATAAATAGCTGCACACCGGATATATAAAAACAGTTTTGTTTGGATTACGTCGAACGAAAATCTCGGCGACTGAGATATTTCGAACTTTAGCGGTTCGAGATTTATTCTTCCTTCTTTATCAATATCTAAGCTACATACGATATTTATAAAAGTTAAATTAGTTCATCTAATAATTTATACTTTTGTAAAAGTCAGCACCTAAAATTGTAACAACCTTATTAGAATCAAAGAAATAGCAACTAAACAACTAGACTACTGCACGCTATTTCGCGATGATTGTAAGAATAGGCCGCGCCGCAGTTGAATGCAAGTCAAGGCTACTAGTTAATCATCTCATCTGTTAATTGTTGTGTTATTACACTGCAAGGCGTGAGGAGAAGAACACCACCAACTAGAATTATCTGGTAAACTATGCATAATTCAGCAAAAAAATAAATGAAATCACCATTGAAATTCAATTATAATACAAACTACGGTTACTGCGTGATATAACAAAATTATATTTAAAGCATTAGTAGATTGTTTGTTAGATTCTTAGTGAACTACCGCACGACGACGTGGCAGGAAACCAACTTACTGACCGACCGGAAGGACTTCTCCGCTGCCCCCCTCTGGTAGCAGTGCCTTGCGGCCGACAGGAAATCGCCGAGACGCGGCTGGATTCGTTAATCAGCGCCGGGAACAACGCTACAACTCCAGCTAAAATCAGTTCACTAAATGCTTGATATTGATACCGGAAAGCGCAATATTTATTTAATAAAATGTGCAATCAATGCACATGTACTTTGGCTTGACACCTGCATGATGGTGTCCGTAAATTATTTACAATATGTGCGTGTGTGTGTGTTTTTGTTAAATTAAAAACGTCGCCAAGAATATTTTATTAATGCATGCATTATTTATTCACACATTCAATGAGTGTGTGTGAGAGAGAAAGATACTTAAGCACGTCGTTAATTTGTTCGCTCATTGTCTCATATAGAAGGAAACTGCGGATAAACGGCGAAAGCCGCCTCTGCGCGCGCGACTGAACAACAAAAAAGAGTCGCGCTCCTCGCTTCTGAGATATGCGATACGAGTATGTTTTACCAATGATGATGATGATGACGAGCGCGAATAATGAATGAACGCACATATACATACACATGTCGAAGGAGGCGACGCGTTTTGCATATTTAATTGCACTATGTTTATTTATTAGCAAACGCGAGCGAACAACACAAAAGGCGCACAGGCAAAACTGCACCAGGAGCAGCAGCGATTAATATTCATTCCGATCGGAGTTCTCTCGACCGTGTTTACCTTCTTCTTCTTCTTTTTTACTATGCACACACACATATGGCGATTTTCTTTTTGTCCGCAGCAGAAACTGGTTGCAAACGTCAGTCAGTAATTATCATAACATTGTAGCAATAAAACAAGCAGCAGCGAATAAATGAATGAAACGCAGGAGCAGGAGGAGCATAGCCATGGCATGGATGCGAACGAAACTCGTTCGTTGCTTGATCGTTCGAGAAATCGAGAGAGATTACAATATTTTGTGGCGGTTTGTTATCGGCGCGCATGCCCACCGGAAGTCGTTGTTTTGCGGTAACCTAATTCGTATTATTACTTTATTTCTTTCTTGTTTGGCATTTGTTGTTTTGCTTTTTTTTTGGGCGAGCTCAATACAAAATACCGAGCAGTTTTAATTGATTCCATCCAATGAGCGTTATCATGATTTTATTTTGATGCTAGTGCATATCTCATACATCAGCATATGTATGTGACGGTAGATAGATGATGTTCGTGCCTGCACGAAACTGCCTCACGCTTGCCATTATTCCCGGGAAACGGACCATTACTAGTAAGTAGGATGTCCGTCAGCATCAGCGCTCTCGCTATGCGCATCCCTGCCACAGTTGTCAATGTGTAACAACTACATGCAGCTTATCTGGAAACGCCAGGAATGCAAAAGTAGGTAATGATTAATTTCAATTATATATATATATATGTATAGGAGGAATCATCATCTACAGGTATGCCATTCAACCTTGATGACACCCAGGCATCGATGGCCCACCTACACGAACCGAATTTACCGTACAATCGGAGGAAAACTGCGTGGTAAACAACGCCTGCTGCCGCTGCTGCACGACTCGTGTGTTTTTTTTTTGTTTCTCTCGTCTCGCTGCTTGCTGCCGCGAACGGAAGCTGTATATTTAATGCCTCCTGCAGCCCGAGGGCGCGTAGATGTGTGCTCTCGATCTCTCCGCAGCGTGTGCACACATGACACGCACGCACACACATCGCGAGCGACTCAATCTCAATATAAATATGCCGAGAGTCGCATCCAGCAACGGTGGAACGTATCGAAGAGAAGAATATCGTAAGCGTAACTGGAAGAGAGAAGAAGCCGGAATGTTGTTGATTGAATGCAAGAAACGGAGCGCGCGATACAAACATGAGGACAGGACACATCGAAAGGCTTCGACGACGCTCGTGGCTGCTGCTGCTGCTGCTGTGGCTAGCAGCCGCGTGCACACATAGCGTATGTGCGCGCGATAGCGCTTTTAGGGTGAATGAACTACTTTATAACGAAACGAATCAATGGATTCGGTTTAGAGCAACGCGAGTATGGAGCGGATTGGAGCGTTAGCTGGCTGCGAGAATAAGTATTCAGCATCGCGGTTGGTTGTTGTTGTTGACGACTATGTGCGGAAATCGATATTATTGGCGTTTCCGTGACTGAAGTCTGTGATGTTGATGAATAAGCACGCGTCGATGAATGAACAAAAATTTGAATGGGATTTTGGCAATAATAAAAGAGCTGCGCCGCTGACGCGCACTTTCGACTCGCGCCCGCGCCCGAAATAGCTGAAGTAGGTATGCGCAAACGAGCGCGCTGCGCTGCAGAGATTCGACAGGAAATTATTGCGGGACGGCAATCGCCCCCGCGTTTTGGCGAAAAACAAACCACGTGTTTGCGGCCGCGAACGCATCCGTCGCATGACGAAAATAACCACGAGTGTGTGTTTACTGCATTTCTTTTTGTTGTTGGTTACTTCGTTGTTGCCGATCGGACAAATCCAACGACAAACGATTTCCGTGGACTCAACGGCATATAATAGCAAAATGCACATAATCTGAAACGAGTGTCGTCGAGCGCGACGCCGTGCCTCGTGAGCGAGCACAACAAGCGAGAGAGCGACAAATTCGTTACGAGGTCATCGGAGGCGCGAGATGTATGAATGAATGTAAGCAAGTAACCTGCGCGCGCGCAAACATCTGGACGCGTCGCGTTACGCGATTGTTTTTATGCTGTCGCTGCTAATGCAACTACAGCTACCGACTGCTGTTATTTTTGTGAATGATATTCGCGACTCACCTAGAATTGCACTCCACATGGAACGACGACGACGTCGGTCACTTCCTTCCAGAAAACTTCGTCGAACAACAAACTATGAACTAACTTAACTCACCGCGCACCGTTCCTCGCAGGAAACGGTTGTTCTCGCACACAAAAATAAAACGATTGTCCTGTTGTTGTGTCCCGAACAAAACTGCAAACAACTCGAGCGGCGTAATCCCAGTGCGATGCTGCTATTATAGCTGCTGTTACTGCTGGTTGTTGGTCTACTAGTGCACACAATACTCTCGGACGAAGCGTGTTCCCTTCGAGCGGCCGACCGAACTAAACACTCGCGAGCAGTGCATGCTTAGCGCTTTCGACGCGCGGCGTCGACGAGATGCGCGCGCACGCGCGCCGATGGTTGCAGCACTGCGCGACGATAATTTCGCATCTGCGACGGACGGCGTCGTCGTCGTCGGGATTCTAATTGGAATGTGCGATGCGATCAATATGGTCGATATCCGTGCACGGCACACTGTCAAGATCTTCGCGCGACGTGCCTCGACGCAGGCGATCAAGCAGATGTTAGCGCGATGGCCAACGACCAGCGGATTTGTTGTGCTGCTCGACGATCGGGGAGTCTCGGATGTGTGTGCGTGCAATGATGATATATGCGCGATGCGAATGTGTGCAACTCGCGCGCATGCGCCGACCTCGCCTTGCGGCTTCCGTCGCGCCCTCCACGTCTCCTGTTCAGAGAGTCGATATATTCATTCATGTCTCGCTCGCAGGCAACGGATACATTAGAAAACATGAATGGAGCTTGGCGATTTTGCATCGCGACCTAGTCTAACGGAAGTGGCACTCGCCACTCACAATATTCGCTCTTTTTTGTTGGAGCACGCGAATTGTGAGCTAGCGCGCGAGACTAATGAACCGAACCGAACCTGAAGGGCAACTACGTTAAACATACCTATGGCAGAACTTGTGTGCCTCCTAGTTAGTCCTAGCTCTTAACATTAAGTTTATCTAAGTAATTAATGAATATAACGAACACAGCAGCGATTTCCAGGCGATTCGAAGCGGATGCGATATCCCGGAAGTTGCGATCATTTGAATTTAAATAACACGTTCTCTCGAATAAATAAAATCATCATAATTTCTTGTATACAGGGCATTTGGGAAGTCAGTTGGCTAGTAATTTCCTAATTTCATTTCGAAATCAATAGCACAATTCTAACAATTGTTGTTACCTTGTATATAATCGAAAACAAAACGCGTCAGATTCCATCAAGTTCGATGTTAATTCGCATTTATTTATTTACAAATCGTAATTATTTAGAATAAGCTGCAAGCAGTATTTCCTGTTTGTTTTGTACAAAAGAATAGAAAGCAACAAATTCTAATCCAATTTTATCTACATCAGTATAAACCCGATCGATTACATAACACGAAATTATTTACTCGCATAATATCATCATCTTCTTCTTGCAATTCGATCCATATGAACTAAATTAGTAGCGTAGGCGGGAAGGTCATTTTCCAGAATTTGACATTGAAAATGTTGTCATAGAAACGGGCAGGCAATATACGCGTGGGATTAGGCCAACCCCTGTCGCACATCCCACGCCGTCTTCAGCAACCAACCCAGAAGCAGTGCGTGGGTACACATGCCGCCTCCATGTGTAGGCTAACGACTCTTCCAACTGAATTACATTGCGTCATTCGTTTGATGTAATTTTGTTTGCAAATTAAGTTATTGCAATAAATATCAAAGGTCGTCCCCATTATTAATTTCACGATGAATTGTAAACTCGATCCAACGCTGCAAAGAAAAA
This sequence comes from Lissagria laeviuscula, assembly GCA_030264695.1. NCBI lineage: Eukaryota > Metazoa > Arthropoda > Insecta > Coleoptera > Staphylinidae > Lissagria > Lissagria laeviuscula. Next base: position 7,964 of record JARJDU010030640.1, on the reverse strand, counting down.
CTATTCACCGTTACCGTTTACTTCCTGTTGCACTCTCGCGGTCTTTCTCCCATGTCTTCTTTGACATTGCGGTCGCGGCTTGTCTTCTATTCGATTTACAATCTCCAACGCGAATTGTGAATGAAGCACAACACGCTGCTTGACTTTTCCATCGAAGCAGCTGCTTTCCACGATGAATGAGCAGCGGGTTTGGGCAACATGCGCGTCACCTGCATTCTGAATGAAGTGCGTTGCATATTTTACTATACGAGGAAGCTCTAAGAGAGTTTATGAATGAGGCGGTCCCCTTTCGGTTCTAGTTTCCTACATTCCAGAGTGCCAACTCATAATCGCTTCCCATTCACGCGTCGCGCTTCTTTTCTTCTTCTGTTGTAAGAAGCGCCGCACACCGGTAGCAGCACTTCCGGCAGGTACGCGTTCGTTGTTGCTTCAAGCGTGACACATTTGCCAAGCGAGAGGATCTGTATTTCGTTGTTGAGTTTGAATCTTGCGACTAAAAAAGTCTTTCTGGAATGCTTTTTGTTTGTGTTTTGCGCATTTTCATCGATCGCAAATCACACGGCGGCAATTTTCTATATGCAGGGGCGGCCATTCACAGTTTGTTCGCGCATATTAAGGCCAATGTCGTTTCAATTATTAAGTTCTATCGCTTCGCGTCCAAACGACACCAAACCCATCACAATGCGCGGCCTGCATGCACTAGTCGTTGATAGAAAATAACAAAAGACGAATAACGAAGGCACATTAAAATGTTTCAATCACTTCAATTGACTCGTTTATAAGCCGTAATCAAACTATCATCATCAAACACATAAAAGAATATAAAACAACGATTACAATGTTCTATTGACAGTCCATTTATTGCCGTGGCTGCTAAATTATTCCCTCAGCATCCACACAAATTAAGAAAAAAATCTCAACTGAAATAAACATCATAGAAGAAAATGTATAAAATATGTATTATCTATATATATGTATATAGTTTCTCTGGATCGGGTTGCCCTTTTGCCATTATCGGTGAGCGTTATAGAATCTCAAACACCTTCTTCAGTTCGACCATCAGATGCCAATCGGTTTTAAGGAGGTCGTCGCGGAAGTAGTCCTTGCAAGCATCGATCGATTGCCTCGAAATCTGAAACAAAATCACGAAATCAAGGATGATATGTTGATGTGACCTAAAAAGAGTCCTAGTTTCCATGCACGTGGAGGAACCTCAAAGGAAGCAAGGAACACACAACAAACTGCAGCTGCTACTCAGACCACGCCTTTACATCCCTGGATCAGGTTTCGGATCGATAGCAAAACTGGGACGCTTAAAACTAGGATAGGTACACGTGTTTCCTGTAGTCGTCTATAGTCATTCACAATCGGCTGCGAACAAACTTCCTAGCTAGCATGCATGGAAGAAAAGTGTTTCGATGCCGTTTTTCCCTCGTGGACCGATATGCACATGTCGCGATAACGAGTTTATTGTCGCATTTGGTTGTGGTCTGCACTTAAAAGGTAACCGGTAGGCAACTGCTACGTACCTACAATCGATTCAGATCGCTATCTTTGCACTCATTCATTGATTGAACTAACCAGCGACTTCCATTCATGCAACTTGCAGTGTAAAAAGTCGCGCTCGTTGTAAAAAAAGCTTGAATGGTGGTCATGCATTCTACATGGATTATCACAATGTTCAAAGAAAGAAAATTTATGAATATCTCTGTTAACAGCTATTCATGTCTCTGGCGAATAAATTAATATTTTGGACATTGTGAATGACCGGCATCTGTCCAAAGCAAAGAAAAGCTGAATTTAAATTGAATGCATTGGTGAGTGGCATTCAATGGTTTGTATCAACGTGCAAGAAACGCGGGCGTACTTTTATCAACGAGCACAACGGATGTCGGCAAACGTACCGGAAGTAGGACATGAATGACGTCAAGCGTTGTTCCACTATCGACATCCAATGCGTTGGATGATGCTGAGAAGAGAAACTGGTGCACGCAGAACGTTTTCGCGAATTTCATTCAACTTTTAATGACTTACCTTACTAACTAGAATATCAGTATCCTCGAAATGTCGGCCGAACATCTTCGGGGATTCCCCAGGAATAGGTTCAATTTTTATACAGATTTCCATGCCTTTCCGCGCGCTTTCGATGTTCTTATGATTACTTTCAATACTGGTTACAATACCGAGGTCGACAAACTGTGAAAATAAAAAAGCAAAGAGAATACAGAAATAGGTTTTATATATTATTATATTGTCGCTTTGGTTTACCTCCTTGCTAGGAACACATATCGGTGTACCCTCCTTAATGATTCCTGCTTCGACTATAACACCCATAACAATGGGATCACGCGAATTGAAGATGAATTGTGGCAGTACTTTTAATTTACAGGGAAAGACGGCGATGTGTTTAAACTCTTCGCGTTTCTTCGCCTTTAGTTCTTCCCGATAAGCCATGAACTTATCAAATAAGTGATAAATAATATCGGCTTGGAAGATTTTTACTCCTAAGCTGTCGGCCAACTCCTGGGCATCTCTTTCAACTTTCACATCGAACGCCAAAATTGTAGCATATCTACCATCACGAAAGCATTATATAAATACGATGTATTAAAAAAGGAAGTGGAATTATTAAATGCTGTTTAAATTAATGCAGCAAGTTTCGGGACTACTGTAAATCCATATTATTGAATTGTTGCATTAGAAAAATTCAAGTGGTGTTTGTTTAGGATAGGTAGGCCAACATTAACTTGGCCAGTAGAAAGAGACAAAAATGAAAACAAACAGTAGCTAGAAATAGATATCGAGCTTGTGAATGCGATAGATAAATATACAATGTACTTTAATATCAGGGACGTCTCAAATATTGCTGAAAACATTGAACAAGTACATATATTACTTACTGGCTTTCGTGCTCCAGCATAATTGATGCCTTCATTACATCTTTCTTGACAACTGGACCAATTCGAATTCCTGAATACTGAAGCAAAGAGTAATTTTATGTTATATGGCGTAATTTTCATAGGAATGACATCAAAATAATCGATAAATTGATGTTATACTATCATAGTTTTACAGAAAATAACTAGAATGTTCTACAAAACACACAAAGGAAGGAAATATCTACAAGTAGTTCATAGACCCGCATCAAATTCGAAATATTTGAAACTTTTTACAATGATTATGACGAGAGTAGACGAGTTAAATGTAATTAGAGTCGTCGTAATGCTACGCAATAAAAAAATTCCTGCTGAACACGTACACATGCTACGCCGCTAGAAAATAATCACACCATATAAGCCATGCATGCTGCTGCTTCTTCATGAACTGAGGACATTAGATGACGTCGTGTACAGCAGCGTTCTCTAGGCGAGCAAGGAAAGCGGCAAAAACGCCGCCGAAAGTGCGGAAAAATAACTATACCAGATGTGTTTGATCGTACTTCTGTTTTCAATTTCATGCAAACGATAAACACATATGCATAACGCATACATCATAATAATCAAACATATTTAGGTTTTATGTTGCAAAAACCTAACGCAAATCGAAAAACTATTCCAGCAACAGTTGCAGCATGATTTTGTGTCGTTTTCGATGTAGAATAGCAAGCTGGCTGGTCGTTTAGCGACTGATTTCGTAAGAGAGCGGGCAATGCATGCAAACACACCGGATACCGGTGGGTGTATGACGCCTTCCCAGAAAGCCGACCAGCGACCCACACGCGGCATACTCGGCCGCTATCTAATCGCCGCGATACAACCACATTGCAGCCTACTACAATTCCCAGCTGTACCGTACCTATTATTCTCGCCATTACCATATTGCCTCTGCTGCGCGCGAGCCTTCTAATCTAATTTAATCGAAATCTTACTCATCACAAGCCACACATGAGCGGACAATTTAGTGCCGCAGCTAATTGGACGCCGATGTGACGTGACACTCACCGGAATCTTGCTGGTCTTGAGGAACTCGAGTAGCGCCTCCAGCGACCCGAGGGTCGACGCCTGTACGTACACACCGCGCTCCTGTAGCTTAATCTTCGAGAGCGCCGAACGAAGTTCTTTGGCGACTACTTCGCGCACGATCTCCACCTCATCAGGCTTTTGCGCAATGAATAGGTTTAAGCCAGCTATGGCTTTCTCCAGTTCTTTGCCAGCGATTTTCACTCCTTGGGCTGCCTTTATCTCTTTATATTCTATATAAGCATTCTGAAAATCAAGTTAATGCAATGTAAGCAACAATAGTCAGTAGCTAGCCATCCATATATGTACCTTCACTCTCAATTCTTTCATCGGTTGTGGCATCAACAGCGATCGAATTTGAGTGACTATAGGACCATCAGTACCAGCAAGCACCATGGTTTCGCCTTCACGCAATGTGCCATTGACCAAAATGACGTCGATGGTGGTGCCCAGGCCTGATATCGCTTTCACCTCCAAAACGGTTGCTTGCAAATCGTCTGAGTACATCAGTCGCTTTGCCAGTAAATTTTGCGAAGACTCCACAATCAGAGCTAATAAGTTTCCCATGCCTATAACCGAAATTTATGATTAGAAAATTGAATGAGTCTTCGCAAATGGGTTGGTTACCTTCTCCCGTTACTGCGCTTGTTGGTACTAAGCTAACGTAACTCCGGAAATCCGGATTTTCATAGAATAGTGCAGCGTTTAGGCCTTGCTCAGCAAACTGTACAATTGTTTCCTTCGTGCGCTGTTCAAATTCTAGCTGAGTATTTGAAGCCTGACCCTTAATAACATCCCGAATGTCTTTGCGACTCATGGTTTGCCAATCGTACAAGCGATCTATCTTATTCAACGCAACAATAAACGGAGTTTTACGCGACTTTAATAAATTAATGGACTCGATCGTTTGCGGTTCTAAACCATGCATAATGTCCACCACAAGAATGGCAATATCGCATAGTGACGATCCTCGACTTCGTAGATTACTGAAAGACTCGTGCCCTGGTGTGTCAATGATGAGCAATCCAGGAATTCTCATTTCAAGTTCGCTTGCCTAAAACCAAAAAAATAATCAACTCAGCAGCTTTTCAGAGTAATTTCAAAAAAGCTGTTGTCATTTACCCCTTTAACGTTTCTAATGTTTTCCTTGATTGCATCGATTGGAACGTTTGTAGCTCCAATTTGTTGAGTGATACCACCAGCTTCACCATCCTGGACGTTCGTTCGTCGCAATTTATCCAGAATTTTCGTTTTGCCTGTATCTACATGCCCTAAGACGCACACAATAGCTGCACGCAGATTGTCAACAGTGCGATTCTTCTCTGCCTCAGTCTTACGTTGTTCAATACGCTGGCGTGCCTTATCACGCCGCTTTTCGGCATCGGTACGGTTGTCGTTGTCTTCCTCCGAGTCGTTATCAGACTCTGCTGAACCAGAATCATCATCGTCGCCGTCATCCTCCTCATCGTCGCTCTCTTCGCTAGACTCATCTTTCTGTTCTCGATCGGCCTTAGTCTCTGACGACGGTTCATCCGACTCCTCACCTTCGGAACTTTCAGCATCCCAAGAATCTTTAATTTCGTCTACTGGCGGTTTCGATTCTACTTCAGTTTCAGCTGTGGCCTGCTGATCCTCTACAAGTTTAGTCTCATCCGGGCTTTCTTTGTTTTCTTCTAAAAACAACACCAAAGGTATTATATAAACAAACAAAAAAATTTAAATGCAAACCTTTCTCGATGCTTGTTTGTTGCTTGACTTTGCTAGGCCTGATCCTAGTGCCCAATCGAGGTTTTCGTTCACCCACGTCAGGGAGATCCAAGCCTTGAGCCTTGCGAGTCTCAATGAGTGCTTGAGCACGAGCACGATCGGCTTTCTGTTTTGCCGAAAGCAATTTCCCTTCGGCCTTCAGTCGATCTTTTCGCTCTTTCTCTCGTTTCTTCTTCTTGTCTTTACGCTCTTGTTCAAGGCGCAATTGCTCCAGGCGAGCGGTCTCTGCTTCATCCTCTCGACGAATGCGCTCTTCCTCCTCACGTTGGAGTCGCTCTTCATCATCTTTAAGTTTCTTAAGAGCCTCTTGCATAGCAGCAATGGTTTTCTTACCAGGACCTTTTTTCGCCTCCTTTGCATCCTTCTCTTCCTCCTTTCCCTTCTTCTTCTTCTTTTTCTTGCCGTCCTTTTCACCTTCGGCTACATCACCTTCGGTTTTATCCTCCGACTTATCCATTTCCTGTAAAACTTCGGGTTTAGTTTCACCTGCTGTTGCATCATCCCCTGATGGTTCATCTTTCTTTGTCTGCTGCTTTTTCAGCTTGTCTCGCTGCTTCTTCTCTTTCTTTTTTTGGGCAGCAGTTTTCACTGTGCTTGCTGCTGGTTCTTCAGCATTTGCATCAATCTCATTTAGTTCTTCAGGTAGTTTAGCCACACCGTCATCCTTCGAAGACTTCTTCTTGCCTTTCTTCTGATCTGAATCAGCTTCTGGTTTCTCAACTTTAATTCCTAAAAAGTAGGCAAACATTATTACAGGTTTCTAAGTTGTTATAATATGCATAATATGAGCCTGATATTTATAGATAAAAGAAATGAGAGTACTTGAAAAGATTCACCTGAATATTCCATCTCTAGTTCAGCCAAAACTTTATCAATATCTTCATCACTATCATCCTTTTTCCTTCGAGACTTCTTGCTCTTCTTACTCTGCTCTTTAGTCCTATCATCACCATTAAATTTTTTCTTGGTGTCTTTCGTAACTACCACTTCAGCATCACTTTCACTATTATTTAGATTATCATCAGATGGTAGGGAATCAGGTCCACTCTCCACTTCCAACAAGGCAAATGATTTAGCAACTTTACCAATAGGAGCATCATCATCAGATACAGCATTCTTCTCCTTTTTCTTGGTTTTCTTCTGAGACTTAGAAACTTTCTCAGCAACTTCTTCCTCTGAATCACAGTTTGCAATTTTACTCCTGCAATATAGATTTCACGAAATTACACTATAAATATAAAAGTATTCCAAACAATCAATTAAAAGTACATAACATCATAACTTACACAGATTCTGATTTAGTCTTCTTCTTACTACCTTTATCAGACACCTCCTGAGTAGTAATTTCGACGTCGGATTCACTACAATAAAAGAAAAGGCTTAAAATATGTGCCGAATACGCCGACGTGGTAGACAAACCTGTCGTCGCCTTTCCCGGCTTTGCGGCCCTTTTTCGCTTTACCCATGCTGCGCCGGTCGTTTGATCACCACTGCAAACGTCTGCTTTGCCAATTTTCATAAGTATTTACAGTAAAACGTTTATTAAGCTTTTTGCGAACAATCTGTTTGACATGCTCTTTTGCTAGGTTAGATGACTGAAAGTCTATGCCAAATGTCAAACAAGGTGCAACTCCTGCGCTCTGTATGTCAGTTAACGAAACTATTCACGGAGCGGCAAAATGTTTAAACATGTTTTCATTGCTGAATTAATTTAATTAATTAATTCATTGGCTAAATGCGTAAACTTAGAAGTTATCATCTGCTTGTAAATATTTTGGTAAACATTTCAAAAAGATTCTATCTTAATCTGGTGTACATTTAATTTAGTTATTAGTTAGTTATGTGACAACTTAGCGTGAACTTCAAAAGTCGTTGGAAAAACGAATGGCATATGTACACTTGCAATATTTAACCGATGTCTCTACAATTTCATCTCAACAGATTATTATAAAAACTATTATAGATAATTCATATAATGTGGGCCATCTCGTAGTCAAAAACGGTACAAACCGTTTGGGGTATACTTGGGGTGGCGGTTGCAGAGTGAAAGAGAAGCGAGCGCGTCGCATCTTGAGTCTCTTGAGTTGCCTTCCAGTAGCATCAGTTACGTGAACGTGCATAGGTTTCGTGTATTGTATTTGGATTTAAGTGAAAGACACGCTGTTGCAGTCCAAGCCCATGATCAGAGCCAGACGAAGGTAAGAATACCTACACAACCATAATATTATTTAATTTCCG
>JARJDU010030616.1:0-12510 GCA_030264695.1 Lissagria laeviuscula | reverse complement strand
TTTGAATAATTCCTGAGCAAAAATGGCACGGTCTATTTGACTTAAATTTTGAAGATATACTTTTAATTGTATTTTCAGTCAAATGTTAATGTAAATATTTGACTAAAGTATCGCCAAAAGTAAAGTGTTTGTATTTTAAGTAAAAATGCTTCTTTTTGCTGTCGACTCTTTGAAGAAGTTTTCTACTAAGCTTTAAACCTAATAAGAATAATTTTCACTAATCGGAAACAACATTTTGTGTTAGTAAAAAAAATGCAATACCCGAAACTTTCTAACAAAGAATGGTGATTTTTCTGGAAGCCTATGAAGAAAAGACATGGGAGACCACCAAATAAGCTCCTACAGTTATAACTTTTTCTTCAAGTTTTTCTTATTATTCTCTTCATTATCTTATGTTTTTAATGTAATAATGTAATATGCCATCTATATATCAAAGAATAGGAGAAATATCAAAATTAGTCTTACTGAGAAAGTGTTCCAGGCCACTCTGGAGCGTGTAGAACTATAAGCGCCATCCTAAACTTTGTACTCATAGTAGTTTTCTTGAATGATTAACTGCAAGAACAAGACATGTTTCTTTCTCTTTATTCCACTATTTGTATCCTAGACAACAGCCAAAAAACAAACGACTAGAGGGCAAGCAAACCGGCAGACAATCATATTTGCTATGATATCAATGACATGTGTCCTTACTAAAACAATCTTTTAAATAAATGTCACTGTCACCATACCACAACAAAATTTCAGTAGATCCTACTAACATAATTATCTTCTTTTTTTTAAATAATAATTTGTCACAAAATCAGCAGTATTATTCTCAATCAAAGTAAGTTAATCCTTGCCAATGATAACTCCTCTAATCTTCATCATTTTTTAAATAATTTAGATGATATGTGCACGATCAAGCACTTTATTCATATGTCTCTCCTCGAAAATCTTTAAAATAAGACCTGACCGCAGAGCAACAACTGTTATCAGCAGGTTGATGAGCAGCTGTGAAATTGAGAAGAAATTCGCGCTGCCAAAGAGATATGGCTCTGGCAAAAAGAGTATCTGGTAAGCTCAGATCTCAATTAATTATTTTTTACATATTTTCCGTTTGATTATCATTTTAGGATGGAATTCAATGAACTTGCTGAAGAGCATCAACCCATAAATTTGGGACAAGGTTTTCCTGATTTTGCGCCACCGAAACATGTGACCAGGGCGCTGGAAAAAGTGGCTTTAAGCGATAATGTTTTATTTCATCAATATAGCAGAGGATATGTAAGTGCTTACAATGATTCCAATAATAAATTCAAGGCGGCGGATTTAGTTGTTGACTGTCTTAGCCCGAGGAACACAATTAGTTTGAAACTCCAGTAAAAAGACCTCCACAACCACTTTTGACATTTACAGACTCCAGAAGCATTTATTTATTAATCATCTATTTACCAATTTGTTCTTTTATAATAGGGACATCCTAGATTAGTAAAAATCTTATCAAAGTTATACTCGGAACTAGTAGATCATGATATCGATCCTTTATCGGAAATGTTAGTCGCTAGTGGCGCCTATGAAGCTTTGTTCGCTGCGATTGATGGGCATGGTGATGAAGGTGACGAAATTATAATCATTGAGCCGTATTTTGATTGCTATGAGCCCATGGTGAGATTTTCAGGAGCTAAGCCACGATTCATTCCGTTGAGACATGTATGCGCAATTGCAATGACGTCATTTCGATCATTCGTTTAATTTCCTTGGATATAATTTTAGAAAGGCAGAAAGTCAGGTGAAACTTTATGCTCCGCTAATTTTCAACTTGATAAATGCGAACTCGAAGGCTTGTTCAATGAGAAAACCAAAGCTATTATCATGAACAATCCGAATAACCCTTTTGGCACTGTATATAGCATGGAGCAGTTGACTATGATTGCTGACTTATGCAAGAAGCATAATGTCATATGCATTTCGGATGAAGTATATGAATGGTTGGTTTATCCACCGAATAAGCACATCAAAATGGGTAAGAATAAGTAAACAATATACAAGTTGTTTTTTATTTTTAATTGTTTTTTGAATTGGTATTTAAGCTACTTTACCTGACATGTGGGACCGAACGATAACAATTGGTTCAGCTGGTAAGACGTTCAGTGTAACAGGATGGAAAATTGGCTGGGCTTATGGTCCAAAACATTTGATACATAACTTACAAATAGCGCATCAAAATTGTGTGAATATTTGTCCTACACCTACGCAAGAAGCTTTGGCAATGGCTTTTGAGAAGGAAGTTGAACTCAAAGACTCTGATCCTGACGAATGTTATTTTTTCACAAATGCAAAGAGATTAGAGAAGAAGAGAGACTTTATGGTGAAGACTCTTACTGAAGTTAATATGAGGCCAATTATTCCTCAAGCTGGATACTTTATTCTTGCTGATATTACCTCATTAGGTAAAACTGTATTGTTGAATACGACTTTGCATTGAGGGGTTATGTAAATTTTTCATTTTTTTGTATTTTTGTAGTGGGTAAAATTGATTTGTCTTGCGAAAAGGATAAATACAAAGATCAGAAGATTGCTAAATGGATGGCGAAGAATATTGGATTGCTGGGTATACCACCGACGACGTTTTACAGCAAAGAACATAAGAATCTCATAGAAAATTACATCAGATATTGTTTTATTAAGGTACAGAGAGTATATTTGTTATTGTTAATGTTTTTTTATTATTGTTAGGGTTATAGGATGATGAAAAATTGGAGAAGACAGCTGAATTACTTAAGTTATTCATATCTGGTTAAATAATTATGTCGTGAAATTGAATTGTTGACAAAATCTAATGCAAATATTACAATAAATGTACTTTTTGTATATTGAAATTTGGTTTTCTTTATTATTATTATGAAGCTATCTGAGAGTTTATTTTTAATATATGACCCAAATTGATAGTGCCGTTTTGGCTCACGATTATTTCAAAGTCGAGCTCGCATTAAACCAAAATTATTAAGTTCCCACTTTGATGCTTAATAAAAACTTTCAATAAATTACGATTGATTTGAAAATTTTACATAATATTTTTAACATATCTGAGAGTGCATGTAGCAAATTTCAACATAATAGAAAAAACAGTTTTTGCTCAGGAATTTTTTAAAGCAACCGCGGCCTTTTAGTGGTAAAAATTGGCGGCTCACAAACTTATTTCCTTTTGAAATATGTATATGAGAAATTTGAAACATTTATGATCACCTGAAAATTTGTATACATTATTATCACATTTCTTAGTGTATATTTTCTAAATATAAGTCAAACAGACCATGCTGTTTTTCTCAGGAATTTTTTAAAGAAGAGTTTGCATCAAAACAAAAATATTAAGTTTCGACATTTATGTTTTATCAAAACTTTTAACAAATTACATTTAAACTTTTACAGAATATTTTAAACATATCTGAGAGCATATGCACCAAATTTTAGCAAAATTGACCATGCCGTTTTTGCTCAGGATTATTTCAAAGTAACCGCCGTCTTCAAGTGGTATAAATTAGCGGCTCAAAAATTTATTCCCGTATGAAATATCTGAGAAATTTGAAACATTAATCGGAAATTTTAAAATATTATTATTACACTATCCAAAAATATATTTTTAAAATATGAATCAAATAGAGCAGCTGGTTTTCGCTCAAGAATTTTTCAAAATCGAGCTCGCATCAATCCAAATGTTTTCACTTTGATGCTTTATCAAAACTTCCAACAAGTCACAATAAATCTGAAATTTTTACACAATATTTCTACATTACTTGAGAGTATATATCCAAAATTTCAGCAAAAAATACTAAGCCGTTCTCTCTTAGAAATTTTTCAAAATCGATCTTGCAATAACCTTAAAATGTGCTCACATTTTACTGACTTCAAAGATTTGATCATTTTACACAAATTCAATAAAACCATTGGTAATTACATTCAACCTTTATTTAAACTGTTTAACTGTTTTACTACAACAATTTACAGAAATCCATTACGTTCAATTCTTAATTACTGAAATCTTGTCTTAACCATCGTTTAGCGTCTCTGGTATCATTACCATAAGTGTTACCAAATCTAAAAATCCAAAAAATACTTTAATCACCAAAATTCTACTTCAATCAATCTAAAAATCACCTGAATTTTTCACCAGGTACATGACCAGCATAATTGGGCAACATCCCAGTATGTCTTTGGTAAATCTCATGGGCAAAGGCCACAAGAGGAGGATCAGGACGACTGACTGAAACCGGCGCCCATTCAGTACTCAATCGTTTTCTATAATTCGATGTAAAATCGCACAGAGCTCCATTGGTCACCGCTTGGTTAGCTTTCCCAAACGAAGCGTAAGCAAAAGGCAAATGGCCAGTAAAACCCTGCTTAAGATATTTCTCCTGTTGAGTATTTTCCATAAAGTAAGGACTATGAGAATGCATAGGTGGAGTGATTGGTGGTTCTTCAATCGGCAAGTTTCTTTCAACTGCTGCACATTCCGGTCTCACTTGTAGCAGTGGAAGAGTAAATTCACTAGTTGTCAACTGATAGAAAATGAGAAATGAAGGAATTTTGATATAGCGATTTTGTATAGACTACACTAAGATGCGTACTTCTCTATCATCTAAATCTCTAGGGTCCCATTTCTTATCCTGAAGAGCACCTTGTCTCCTCAATTGATTCAAAGCTTTCGTATCAGCTTGTTCAAGCTGTTCAAATTGCGATAGGGCCTCGGTAGCTTGGACTGTGTACCTTTGTCCGAACAATCCATTCAGTCTAGGAACAAATCCCTCGTATCCCGGGATCGTGGGATGTTGGTAGATCTCTCCGCCATGTTTCATGCGAGCATTGACAATGTCTATGTCTCTTTGGGCAGGTCTCACTACCTAAAACCATCAAGGGATCAAGGGAATTAAGGAATTAGTGTTCAATTGAAAAGAATATGTATTACTTGATAATCGTCCACATTTCTGTCTGACAATATCAAATTTTCTGAATGTCCCACAGTCGGATCCAGCAATAATTTATGAGTTGTTGATCCGTAGGAGTTGCCAACGCGGTATTTGTACTCAGGACAATGTCCGGTGTACCTGAAATTGATGAAAGATGAAATGTTTTGATGTTTGAATATCTGGGAAAGTATACCCTGGGATGAAATGAGGATTTGGAGAAGATATCAAGTCCATAGACATTGTGAAGCTGCAAATTCAACCAAGATTTCCCAAAAAATTATTAATTTGATATAACCATTAATTTTGGTAATTTGGGACTTATCACATAATTTCTACCGCTGTCAAAGTTGTTAATAATAATTAATTATATTATTCCCATTTTAAACAAAAGACCTTATCTTGTTTGCTTGCTGAATAGTACGCAACCAAGAATGCTTGGCAGCAATCAGATGTTTCCATAGTTTTCTAATAAACATTTGTCCAAATTTGTTTAATCAATAGAGACATGTAACTCTTGTGTATTTATCTACCATGGAGAACAAGTGGCTCTCAGATTTAAAGAAAGCTAAAAAGTCTAGTATTTTACAAGGCAAACTGAAGAAAGTTCATTATGCCTTTGAAGATGGCAAAGAAATGGTGGAAGAATATAATACTGATACCAATTTGCTCACAAGACGCGCCTGGAAGATCAAATCAGAACTAGGAGCTGATAGTGATTGGGATCTGGAAATTGGTGATCCAGAACCACAGGCTTTTAAATCTGATAATGATTTTATTAAGGTGAACCCAAATCAAGTAAGTATCCACTAATCATAAGATTCTTATATTGTAATCAATTGATGACCAATTTCAGCCTTTTATCACTAGGAGAGTGACCAAGACTGCATTGGAATGGAGAATTAGAAACTTGCCATATCCTGAAAATGTGTTTTCAGTTACAGCTGACTTAGATAGTAATTGCATGATTGTTCGAACAACTAACAAGAAATATTACAAGAAAATTGCCATTCCTGAATTGGAAAGATTTGGACTAACAGTGGACCAAAATCAAATTACATTTATGCATAAGTTTAATACTTTAATTATTACAGTATGTCTATTAGGCTGATTACAAATTAGATGATGTTTTTAATGTTCTTTATATTGTAGTATAAGAAACCTCAGGAAATTCTCAACATGGAGGCAGAAATCTGGAATATGGTGAAGGAAATTGTCCCACAACAGAATCATCCAAAACCAGACGATTGTCGTCCGAGTTAAACAAAATATTTTGAATTCTTTTGTTTTACTCTAAGAGGTTATTGAATTTCTGATGGCTTCTAACCTATAAATCTTGTATACTGACATTGTGGGCATAGAATTTGGGTCAAAATAAACTGAAAATGTGCTTTGTTTGTTCATTTATTTAAATTGATGGTTATCTTTTGTCAATAAGTAATAGTTCATGTGTCCTTTGATTTATGGTACAACTACTGGGTTCATATCCTCTTTGTTTCAGTTGAAAGTAAAGATTTTTGTTCATTGTGCAATATGGTAAAAAAAACTATACCAACAGGGTAAGAGAACTAATTAATTTAAACAATTGTTTCATAGTGTAAGTAGGTAAAGGTTGTTTGGGAGTAATTTAAGGAAGAATTAGTTGAACATTATCCAAGCATATGGTCATTAATATGGTGTATATTTGGTTGCCTAGAGTGGTTCTTTGATTTTGATATTAGGAGAGCAGCCCTGCAGAATTATTCTTGTTTAGGAGCAAAAGATTTAGTAAATTAATCAAGTTTCATATCAATAATTGGAGAATTTTTGGAAGAATCAATTGCTGTATGCCCAGTTTTATGAAACCGAGAATTAATGAAGTTATTTCCTGAAAACTGTGCTAAATGTAGGTGATCTGAGGTTACCATATTTGGCTGCATATAGTGATTTTACGTTTTAATACTTTATTTCAAAATTTATTTAGTTTTTAGAATGTATATAACGAATTTACAATGGTGTATACTGTACTAATATATTATTTATTAAATTGCTTGTTTTCTATTTACCAGGTGGACGAATTACACGAATTTCGGGCATCAATTACCAGGCACTAAGTTTGTTCCATTGAAAACCCCCTTAAAAGACGTAAGTTACTTTTCAAATCTTGTTTCACATACAATAAAACTATAACAGAAAGCAAAGAAATTATAATAAATTTCCACTTGAAAACGATTATTAATTCCGCATTGTATCTTGGATATAAAACGCGATATCGTTAGTAATACCCTAAAGGCAAATGTCTTTTATATAAGCAGGGCCGGCTTTCCGGAGATGATTCCTGTAACCACGACATTAAAGCGGTTTCTCGGTCTATAGTATTTATCTCCGAAAATGGCACAAATCTTCATTTGACGTATTATATACCAAAAGAATCGTCTTTTGAAGCTCTATTCAAAGATATATGGTTGATCTACATTATAAGAATTTTTTGAAATGTCATTTGTTCACGTGCGATATGATTTTGCGAAAATGGCAATTTGGCCAAAATTTGAGCAAAAAAGAAACTCCCAATCTAAGAGTCATAGAGAAATGGTTCATATATCAATGTGCGTCTTGAGTCGCTCTTTGCAACGACATTCGAGCCGTTTGTCAATCTTTAGTATTTCTCACCGAAAATGACAGAAGCCTCTTTTTTTGGCTTTTTAGCGGTTTTTTCTGCCTATAACATCTCCGTCTGATATTAAGGGAAATTTAAGGAAATACCATCTGTTTATGAGCGATATGATTACGGCAATTTGACAAAAATTTGATCGAAAATATAACTCCAAACCAAATAACAATCATAGCAAAATGCACCAGGGCCCCTCTCCAGAGAAGAGCGGCCCTGCATATAAGAGTTTAAACTAGCATCAGAGGTGATGCATAATGCGCGCCGTAATAATTAAAAGCGTACACATTAAACATGAAACCTTCGGCGAACCGAAGAAATTTCTTCAGAGTTCGGCGAAGAAGAAACAACTCGCGAAGGGAATATAAAGTGGCATATGAGCTATAAGAACATGGACGTGATGCGTAGGTGAGAGACTGAGATGCGATGCGATGCACTGCTTGGTGTGTGGTTGATATCGTTCCATGTGTGTGAATTTCGTTTTCAGCTGCACGAATATTCCGCGGATGGACATTAAGGCATAATTAATAACACGAATTAAACGCATTAATGTCCTCATGTTGCTGGTAATGAATAAACCTTCGAGATAGAGATGATTTGTTGGGGAAATTACAAATTATAACATTATGGATGGTATTTAGGCGTGCGCGGCAGTATTTTTGCGCTGTTTAGGTATATCAAGAAGCGACTAACGTTTAACATTTGAATTTATGAACTGCTGGATCCTGCTAGACTCTTCTCTAGCCGTATGCAGTTTCATTTGAGTTGCTTGATTCTTGTTAACCAATTAATGTGATGATTATTATTGAAACCTTCGGATCGTCGATAAAGTCTCGACTTGCGTATAGAGCAAGGGAAGAATATGTTGGTAATTAATGTGTGCAGCACATGTGCACGCATGTCGATAAATTATCTGAAAAGCGAGCCTCCTTGGAGAGATAACGTCGGGAATGGTGAAGAACGAGAGAAACGCAACAGCCTGTCGATAGTGAAGAAGTGGAGCGAAAGGGTTGTACATAGCGCACTGTATATTGCATCCTGAAGACTATGCTGCTCATATTCAAGACAGAAGAGGTTGAAGTGTGTTTTATTACACGTTCGACTATAATCAAGCGGATGATAATTACTGTGATGGGCGAGGAGGTAGTAATTGATTTCTTCGGACGTCTGAAATTCGGAATTTTATTGAAAATCGCGCTATCTGTGTCAGATTTTACTCAAGATGTGAAACATTTATTTATAAGTAACGCATATGGGCATATTTATTGCATCTAAATCTAGATTTATTAGCTGTTAGTATCGGTTTTCTCTACTTAAGTCAACTTTTCTTGACTTTAATTTAATTAAATTCAATTCAAAGCAT
This sequence comes from Lissagria laeviuscula, assembly GCA_030264695.1. Taxonomy (NCBI): domain Eukaryota; kingdom Metazoa; phylum Arthropoda; class Insecta; order Coleoptera; family Staphylinidae; genus Lissagria; species Lissagria laeviuscula. The sequence continues at coordinate 3,557 of JARJDU010030616.1, read as the reverse complement.
AAAATTGTCGTCGTTGTTCTTGTCAATTATATCAAAATGTTTCGCATTCTTTGTTTATTCGACTTTTATTGTTATCGCATTAGGTTTTTATTGTAATATTATTCAATTAGCCAGCGAAATAATTTCGAAATTTGTTTATCCAGTTGTTTGTTTTTCTTCTTCTCTGCTCAGCTCGGAAATTATGTCTTTTATTTACTTGTGACCTAGATTTTTATTTTTTCCATAGTTTAAGTAACTCATTTCAGTTTGTTTATTATCTACATCAGGTATAATATCTTTATATTTATCGTTTGTTTAACGATACCGAGATAAAATTTAAACAACAACTTGAAAATACCGAGTAAATCACCAATTTTATTAAATAAATTGTAGCGTCATCTGTCGGTAGGTACCTGAAGTTTTACATCTACCTCTAAAATGGACACTTATATGGTGCGGGAAAGTAACTTCCTTAATCCAAGTAAGGATTTTCCTCCTTTAGGAAGTCACAAAAATATAAATGTGGTCTTACTCGAGGGATGAAATATTAAACTTATTAAAAAAGAAATACCTTGTCGCACCTTTTCTATGAGAATCTCAAGAAAATATTAACGAACTGAATGTATTGTTTGACACTAGTCTAGTTTTTAATGGCATTTATTGCCAAAAACAAATAAAGAGTCGAGCAGAGCGTCCCGTCCGTCGTTTCGTGTCGTTCATTGCTTAATATTTTACGACGGCGCCGTGCCGCTCACAATAATTTCTGTTTGTCTACCTTTCACATCTCTCTGCAACGAGCTTCAAGCTAGCTAACTACTACTAATATAAATCGTGTTTAAGATGGTCTTGCTTAGTTTTGCCGCACGCTATTATTTTATTTGTTCGTCGCATTTTAATTTCTCGCGCTTAATTTACGACGAATGTAATGCGTGTGATTTTCGTGGTGCATTACCTGACGACAATCTCCACCATATGTTTCAATCACTGCTGAAACAGCAACATCTCAAAGAAATTGCCACCTGGGAAATTTATTCTCAAAACACGTTGTATATCTGAAAAGAACGAGGAATCCTTTTTCGAATTTTATTGTTTATTCACGCTAATGTTGTAATATGATACCGGAGCATCTTCCTTTTAGCTGTGTGCTTATTATGCCTTATGTGCCTTATTTCTCAGCATCTTGTGTGACATCTAGTTGTGCACACAAACATCTCATGCTCATGCTTAATAGCTTTGAATTGTACGTATAGATATGAATGTTAGCTATCCCGCATGCGCAGATGAATTCATAGTGACGAACAAATTATTTTTGCAACACCAAATTTTCAATTGTGGACTGGACCACCCATTTTGCTAATCAATTGATTAAATCGAAACACATACTACAAACTCAATTAATCAGAAGTCGAGAGAATTTTTAATTAAAATTCGGTGTTTTGATATACAGTGTGTTCAATATTATTTTATCCATCTATTTAAGAAGTATAATTGCATCAAGATAAGGAGTAGGTACACAGAAGGAAACGCGAAACGTAATCCTACTAGAAATGAGTGACTTAATGATGTAAACGAAGCTCGCAATAATTCATGTAGCTGGATCTCGATTGGAAGCCGAGCGGAGGCGAACCCGCCGAAGGACTGAAATTAAGGACGAGATATAAAAGTATCTGATTCGAAGGCTCGATAATACGCACCGCATCGCTCTTATCGACGTTCGAATCCGCTAACCAAACAGATATTAGGTAGCAAGCAAGCACTTCGGCTACTTCTTGCTCGCTGCCATCGATCGAAGAAAGAAGAACAAGAACCTACTGAAATCGGGACATGAGCTTGAGGCACTTACCTGATGTTATTGCTAACGGCGTCGACAAACAAGCACCAACTAAAAAACATTCGATTGGAATTGACATGGGAATTTTAATGCTTAATGTTATCGAAGTGAGATTTCATCAATAGCAAGATGCAAACCGGAAACTTAATACGGAGCAGATGCAGGCGAATTGGGATCCAGGATGGATATTTACACATCCTGCGTGAATGCGCGCTTGGTATCAGCATCCCACCTGTCTTTATGGTAGCACCTTTTAAGCTGAGCTTTGGTTCTCCGGATATAGGCAATAGATAACCAGATGGAAACCTATGCAGGAGCCATTGAGGAAGAATGGAGATGCTCCGGAGATGAGGAATGAAGAATGGGTACACATAATGCACGCGTGTTATTAATTCATCAACGTTGACTGCTTTTACTTTCGCTCTGAGAAAGTTTGTGGATGCATCGTCTTGGCCGTTTACGAGCATTTTAAATAAGTAGATAAGAAGGTTTTAACTTGATTTTGTCGTAAACCTAACCTAATTTATTATCCTAAATAGTAATCATCATAAAAAATATCTATGTTTTACTTAATGCAAGTAAAATGCTTTAGATTAGATGTTATGGTCTTATTTAATAAATAAATGATTTTTTTGTTGTGGAGTGAAATGCGATGGGACTTAAGTCTGATTCGCAGTCACACGCCACGCGCGCAAAACTGTGCGGTGGAGCACCACAGCCCACGCACGATAATAAAGAAATTAATGCGTCCGCATCTAATGTTCGCCGCTCTTCGCTCTCGTATGCCATATTAGAAATATTATGCTAAGGTCCGGCGTGCGCGTGCACAATCAAAAAGTCTAAAGTCGCGTATGCGCACGCATGCGTCGGCCGTTAAAAAGGCGGACGTGCGCGCGCATATTGAAATCATTCCCGTGATTAATTAGACGCCGTATTAGGCGCGCGCTTGTTCCTTCTTTTGTTTGCTGGGAGTGCTCGCCCGATGGCGAATTAATTATATCGGCTCGCGCTTAATTAATCAATTAATTAGATGCGCACAGTGCGGCGCAATGCAAAGGAAATTTGTGGAAATATTTCTCTAGGTAGTGTTTGATTTTCTGTAATTTTTTGAGATTTCTTTTAAAGCATTCCTACCTTAATTAACTGTCTCTTTTATGGGCTTAAGTATACTACGTTTTAAAATGTATTTAAGCATCTAGGATATCGACTTTTATCTTTGTTTCTAAAAATAAAAATAAAAAATTGTGAATAAGATTTTTATGATTTGAGTCTAATAACCAAGGCAAATCTACGACAATGACACTTTGATGTTAATCACTTTTGACTATATCAACACAAAACGATATTTACAAATTGATGGAATTATGATTTACGTTGCAATTGTAGAGACTTAAGTTCAAAACAGGAATTGTGGCTCAGTGGTAAGCGCATGAGTACAAACGCAGAGGACTCGGGTTCGATTCCCACTGCTTCTATTACTTTTTTATAAAACTTGCACAAATTCTTCTTTCAATGAACAGAAAGCATTGCACATATAAATTTAGATATTCCAATATAAGTTCTAATTCTATAACATCGAAGCAAATATGTATGCTGGTACAACAGACTTCGATCACATGAAGTTACTAACAGTAAAATACTGGTTCGAGTATAACATTCAACTCACCTTGTGTACATAGTTGTGATGGATATTACTATAGAAATTCACATGACATCATATCACTACACAAGATAAGAACAAAGCAAG
>JARJDU010030612.1:0-12958 GCA_030264695.1 Lissagria laeviuscula | reverse complement strand
TGGCAAGAACAATAATATCGTTGCCTGTGTCATCCCATTTGGCAACTTCCCGATCGAATTTGAGCTTTTCGCTGCGGAAGAATTCGACTTGTTGGAGAATCTTCTGCTTATCTTCTTCCGGCATTTTACCCATGGCCTCACGGGCCGTTGTAATGCCACTAATGTCGGGATATTCATCAACACCGTGTTCACCAGTATGTGCACTCGCTAAAATTAAACATAATATTATAACAACGTAATTACTTAGATTGCATTTGAAAGAAAAAAATTACATTTACTACGAGTCTCCAAAGTATAATTCTCATCCAATTCAACATCCTCCGGGTCTAAATCCTCATCAGCTCTATTCATAAGCACCGCCCTGCGAATCTCCCTAACTCCATCATACACGAGCCTCGAAGCATCGATGAAATCGTTCTCATCCACATCCTTCTGCGGATTACTAGACAATGCCGCAACAGCGACTGACACTCTCTGCCCGAACTTCGGCATAACTTGTTCATTGAGCACTTTCACGGCTTCCAATACGCGCTTGGTATAAATACAAGGTTCGTAATTATCCATTTCAGCCGTGACCACATTGCAAACTCTCTTTGACCGACCACGAATACCTCCTGCTGTACGTTCCAAAGTATCCCCATCGCCTTCTTGCAATGCTAGCACGCATTTATTGACATCTTCGAGGATATGATTCTCGGAAACGGCCAAAAAGTCGTCGATAGTGGTTATATCGTCAACGGCTTCGGTGAGAATGCGCACTTGATTCTCCCAGGCTTGCTTGAACGCGTCCATGTTTTCTTGGGCTACCTTACTGCGCGGGCGTACGGCCAAAATCTTCGCTGCATTAATCACCTCAGGGCAGAGATTATCAATCTGTGCTGCGGCATAGCGTACCATCTTGACGCCGTCTTCGTTGTTTGACATGCTGCAGACGAGATTCGCCACTTCGACAAGCTTGTTGGAATGTTCGGTGAAGACGATGGCGTATTCGTCGACTTCTTTTTCGTTGCCGCTTTGTGCGGCTTTTATTAGGATTAGTAGTGGAAGATTCGTTTCCAAGAAACTGCAAACAAAAAGAAATTTTGTTGTTCTTATTTCGTCCTTCGTCCTTACAACAAGATATAGTTCCGTTGAAAAGATAAAAAAATGAAATGGAGTAACTTGATCATTTTTGATATTTCTTTCAAGTATTAACCAAGTTGAGTGATTTCTAATAAACGTTAAAATTTAAACTATAAGCTAAGTCTATCAAGGAGATCCTAAACTTTGCACAATAGGTGGATTCCTTGGTTATTAACTGCAGTGGCGTCACTACGAGGATACGGACCGCGCCGAGTGACACCATCACAAGGGGGTGCCAACAAAATGCAAAATATCAATGCGTACTATTCTATTTATATTTATGCAATGCATTCATGGCACTTGGGTGTGATAGTTTTTTTCTTTGCTCATCAGTTTTCCGTTTTTAAATTTTTTAAATTTTTCATTAAAGTTTGTTCCGTTTTTTGCTTATCAGTTACTATTTTTAATTCTTTTTTTATTAAAGCTTGTCGTTTATTTCTCAAGTTTTCCTTTTTTATACATCCGCCCCCGGGTGTCCCAGAAAGGAAGAGGAGTGACATCATGAGTTACCCGCACTGGGTGACACCAACCCTATTGACGCCACTAATTAACTACACCAGGAAAATCCACAATAGATTAGATTGGTCGCATCGCAGTGCAAAACCTCAGACCCCCCATTTGCCACACTGGGCATCAGAGGCGGTTTAAGAAGGAAGCGGTCCGCCCCGGGTGCAACTTAGTATTAAGGAAATTCCGGTGAGATCAATGTGCTGGCTAAGCTTTAGACTGCGACTTTTTTGTTTTCTTAAGTTCTCTGGGGCGGATGAGAGAAAATCAGCACACGGTTGATGTTTGAAACTATTCAGGGTCATTTCATCTCAAACCAATTAAGCCATAGAATCCATATTCTTTGATTTTAATAAAATGTATATCGATAGTTTCTTTCATTGTTCTAATAAAGGTTTGAAATTACCATTGCCAATGAAAGGCCACTTGCCCTTTAACCACGTTTGCCATATTTCCACACCCAACCACGCGCTCTATGGCTTTCCCCACATTAGTCAGAAACTCAACATGTTTTCCGTTAAAATGACACGATTTTTCCTTCAGAATATACTAGAGCTCTTATTCCGCAGCAATTTACAGAAAAAAATTATTTACTTGATCCGCCTTTTGGTCATAATAGCATTTGTAGCTTTCTGACAAAAAAGTAAAAATTATAGCTTTGGGTTCAAATTGTTAATAACTTTTTAGGAATATAAAGATAAATATATTTTTACTCAATCTGCATCTATTCGTGAATGTTTTAACGTGAATATAATTCTTATCCAACTCAAGTTATCAAAGATACGATGTTTTCTTCGTTGAGCGTCATATTTATTCATATCCGATTCGGTTTTTCTAAAACTTCGATATTTTTTCTCTCAAAAAATATTGGAGTTACGAAAATAATATTTTGTTTTTTTTTAAATTTAAACAGTGAAAGGAACCTATGATGTAAATTTCATTAAAATCTTAGTTTCATTTCAGCATTATTTTGATGGGTTTGAGATGGAGTGACCCCAAGCTATTGAATTTATTATTACTGTATTATATTATTCAAGGTTTGTTATTTATTTAAAATGTTGTACCTTAAAATTGAAGGCATAAAACACAAATAACAAAAAGGTTTTCCAAAAGAAGTCCCAATGTAAAGGTCGAAAAGCAAATAAAGAAAAAAAAATCAGAAAACAAGGTAGAATAATATGTATAGTTATTAAACCAGAACAAATATTTTCTTTTGTGTTGTGTGTTATAGAATTCGAAAACGTTGTGATTGTCAAAAATCAACAAGAACAAATCGAAAATAAAAATTTAAAGAAAACATATATGAATACAAATATACATATAATATAAAAACTCACTCACAAACAGCAAGAAAACTATGAAAACAAAAGAAAATTGAATTAACAGCAAGATAAACGAACACCAACCGATAACCAATTAGGACTCACCATCACAGAATGAAAGATAGAAGTAGTAATTAGAAGATGAAGAAGATTATAGTATTTTACCTGTCTGAAACATGATCGACGACGGCTTTACGCAATTGACGACGTAAATCTTTTGTTTTGCGACCCATGTGATCGATGGCACGACCAAGACCATCGCTTTGTTCTTTATTTCCTATCTGCAAAGTATAAACAATAAATTAAACTCATTCTTAATGCAAAAATCCTCGATACCTAAAATTATATTTTGTATTAGTATTAGTTACCAGAGATGATTACTTTATCAATCTGTTAATATTGTGCTGTTTGTCTAAAATGATAAATAATAAAGAAGGAGGCATGCTAAGAATTTTAACATCTAAAAGTTTCTTTATTATTAAAGGGGTAGTCCTATAAATAATTTTTTTTTTGGCTTATAGACCTTATCCCAATATTGCTGGAAACTTCGTTCTTGAGTTAAGAGGCGAGTTGTAAATGAAATGTCTTGGCGCGTCCGAGTTGACATGTAACCCGAAACTTCAAACGCGTTTTTCTTAATAAGGTGTTTTTGAAATTGGCGAAAAATTGTTTTACACTGCATATTCGATTTTGATTGGGTTACGACTCCAGCGTTCTAAATTGAATTGTTTACTCGCCTACGTAGCAGTTTTGCGATAAATTGTAAAGGCCCTGCTTGGTGCCCGCTTTTGTCTCGATTTTTGTAGCAAAAATCAAACTTTTCTTTTGCACGTTACCATTTTTTTAAAAGTTGACATTTTTCTATTATCTCGCGTAGATAAATATATTATCTAATTCATAATCACTTAACCGATTTGAAATAGTTACAGAACCAATCCGAGGACAAGCCGTCTGCCCTCGGCCGGCTATGAAAGTTGTGGGAACAAAAGATCCTTTCTTAACAGTGCCATCTTTAGTCATGAAAATGAGATTTCTATGCTGCCGCAAAGGCGGTACCATATGAAGTCAGTCCGGCCCTGTGTGTCTATGTGGAAGATTAATTGAATATGATAGATAAAATAGATAGATTTAAGTTTAAGGATTTTTTTTGTTGAAGTACTGAGAGAGAATAAAGTTGTTCACATCAGATGAATTTCGAAGTTAGCTTCATCGGATGTTGTGCATGGGAGCATTAATTACCCATATGTGCAAACGGTTTTTCCAAATATGCAATAGTTTTTAAATAAAAGTCGAATTAGTTTTATGTGACGTCACCAAGATTGGCCAATAGAGATGACCGATACAAACATGCAGACCAGCGATAGGCTCAGTTACTGCTCAAGCTCGCGTCAATTTTATTTTAAAACTATTGCATATTTGGAAGAACTGATTCATACGCCATGTCTAAAATGACCAGTACTATCACGAATTAAATTTTGAGTATAGAAATGAACAACCTAATTCCTCTGTTTCGGGTGTGGCGTGAAAATTGCATTGGGTACCAGCTTAAACCGCCAATGTGCAGCGGCACATTTGAGGATTTTTTCACCTAATGAAAACAAAATATTAGGAGCAAAGGGGTACCCACACTTAATTCTTGCCCAGTGCCCATTGTGTTGCTAAGACGATCCTGCATTCCCCTGTGCATCGGTCACAGAAAGCGGACGATGGCATAAAGTGTTTTGAAACTTATTTATTCAACGATATAATTAAATTTGGCAGTTCCCTTTGGTTTACTTTAAAAAATATATATCCAAAAAACACCTATTTTTCAGCCGGATTTAAAGAATTAAAAGCGCCGACACCTTGAGTGCTCGTTCACCTATAACAGGCAAATAGTGCCTGCATTTTTTCGCTCCGGCACAGCAGACACCGAGCGCGCTACATATGAGCATGAGCACCCACGGGGTTGAATAAAAGCCGGCACTCCCGTAAAGAACTACCCCGTTAATAAAAGATTAAAGCTGCTTGTTAAACTTATTTGAGTAGTAACAACTTAAGTGAATCATAAATCACTATGCAACTATATTAACTAGCTTTTTAAATTAAATCTAATAACCCATTATAACAATTCCTTTTAGATGTTAAATATACTAATCAAAGCACAAACACTTCGGAAAGGTGACACACAAATATATTGTCAATGAATGTACTTGTGTTCACTAAGTAAACTGTGTTGCATTTAGAATTGCGCTAGGAACACAAAAATAAGTGATGTGCACACTGATAATAGATACAATTAATTATGAGGCAGCACATAATTAAGACTTTGAAATGGTATTTACCCTTGAACCTCCATGTAAAACTTGCATTTGCTGAAGAGGAGCAATTATAAAAGAAACAAAATCACATGAGAGATCATGATTCAAGTCAACATAACCGATTTGACACGACAAACTTCTTTAAAAGTAATTATATTTGTTAGGCTTGCTTTATTGGAGTGAAATTTAGCAGAAAAGAGATCCAATCGTTGGTACTCACGTTTGACATATACTCGGAAAGCAAGTCCTGTAAAGCTTGCCTGACAGCATTACATTCTGCGACTATACGCTCACGACGTTCGTCGCGGGTGCAGCTGGAATCGGCCATCAAAGCTGCACCGCTGATGATGCTTTCCAAACGCTCTTCCAATGACGGACGAGTTTGGATTTCGTTGTAAGCCAGTGGTTCCATCTCCATTCGTTCCTAAAACATCAAATATGTATAATTAAGAGCAAAACAGCTACAAAAGCATAATAGGCCATTAACTTCAAATTAGACAATTCCCAATCACAAATGTTAATTGCAAAAGAGCTTCAAAACCAACACATTACATACTTCTGTGATGACAAAGTTTATAAGTTCTCTATCTGGAGAATACTAAACATTAATATCACAATAAATACATTTTAACCAATAGTAGAACAATGATAGTAAAACTTACATCAAAGTCATCCAAAGCAGCTGCCAATTCACCAGGTCCATCATACGGATTTTGAGACGGAGCCGGAGTCCTACCCTGAGCGACATCGCTAATAGTATTAACTGCCTCACATACTTGCTTCAATACATAATCACGATTGGCTTTAGCAGCAGCCAATTCCGGATGACGGACATAAACCTTTGAAGCAGTTAGTAGCATAGTGGAATGTTTCTTGAGCACAGCACGAGCTGCAGCTAAATCATCTCTGAGTTGCGGATCTTTGAGCTCTTGCTGTCTTTTAGCAGCCTGATTCATAAGCTCATTAGCATTATGCCCAAATGCTTTGATATTATCCAAAAGTTCTCCCTGACTGGAGGCATCCCTTAACTTTTGCAAATCATCTTCCACAACTCTCAAAGATTTGAGCAAAAGATGTACATCAACCATGTCAGCAAGTATAAGCAGACGAGTCACAGCTGAGAGTAAATTTCTAGCAGCTCGAACCATGTTACCTCTCTTGAGAGATGAGCAAGGATCCTCAGAGAACTCCCTTGCAGCAATACTCATGGCATTACCAGTTTTGCGCACTTCATCAACGGCGGAGAGCATCTCCTGCGTTATATCCTTATTCTCATATGCAATTTGCTCACCTTTCTGAATGAAGTTCTCAGTGGCTTTCTCAACTGTGCTCACTAATGCGTTAGCGCGCTTGGATTTGCCTTTCTTTTTCTTGCTGGGGCCCTTGGTGTTGACCAATGTGGTGACTTGTAATACAAGTGGTTCGAGGGTTTTCTCTACAGACATGGTGCGAATCTCGAGATTCTTGGGATCCCATTTCAAACCGAAGTGGTCGGCCATAGTCGATTGTTTTTGAGCTACAAGACAAGTAAACAAATGCTGTTATTGTGAGAATTTAGACATACCGAAGGGCGGAACGCACCTTTCTCTTGGCACAATTGAGCTGTAAAACGAATAGAAAACACTACGATTGCATAGAAATTACCGCAAACAATGTACACTCAGCTATGAATCATATCAATGCGTCAACTTCAACACCACTCCCACTCATTTGCACGTAGCGTAGTGCATAGCGTAGTGTAGTCAACGTCGCGGTGCAAAATGAAAATTTCTCTAAGTTGCTTGCACTCTGCATCTCGCTCCCACGCACTTTATTTGTATACATCTATCTGCTTCGCTCGTTTGATGCAACTATCAGCTATTGCAGTGTATTACAACTAGAGGGCGCTTTTGTTTACAGGTGCAAATATATTTTTTTAGTTACTAAAGTAATTATAATTAATGTATTGTATGTATTTATAAGTTATCCTACTAGGCGAGGTATATAATGCAAAAGTTAATACAGCGATCAAAACCGTGCATAAATTCAGCTACATTCTGTCTATTAGTCTATTTGACAGTTGTCAAATCTGTCATGTCAGACGTATGCGCCAAGAGATCATCATAGGAGAGAATGGCCGCGAAATTAAAAACTAGATACAATTAAATTGATAATTATGTAGTGACGCCATTTTCAAAATAAATAAACTTAGTACCAGAAAACGCATGCTTTAGGGCACATTAGATTCATGTATAGTTTAAAAAAATTATCCAAATATTTAGTGAGTTATTTGAAAAAAAAACTTTAAGTACTTATTATTTGAGTAAAATAGCATTAGATTAATATAAAAATATGATATAATTAATAATATATCGCAACAATAAAACTTGAATTGTACTGTGTATTTGTTTGAAGAAAAGTTTAAAGAAAACATGACCACCTGGTTAGCAACCAATCAGCAGTAAAACCATTTAAAACAATAAAGCCGCGTCTAGTGTTACCACACACTCAAATTTTCGCATATATTTCCCACATAACTCCTGCTTTATCTTGCGTTAAATCGTATCAGATATCTAAACCAGCATAAAATAAACAATAACGCCATTAATTCCACGTTAAACTTGTCCCACTTTCAAGCGCGACGAGTTCTGATTCACAAGCGCCCGTCTGAGCGGCAATTATGAGCATAGGATTAGAAACAAATGTAGTCACATTTGAAACTAGTTTGCGACGAACAATCGCCTTGAATAGATAAATTTGCTACGTGCACTAAGTTGCGTTACGCTAGATGCCTGCGAGCGGAATAATTTTTATCTGAATATGACCAATGATTATATTACGCTTGTTTACGCGTTGGAAATGTAGATAAATATGTAGCGCGAACGGGCAATAAACTTAATCAAATGTCATCGGAACGTAGAAAGAAGATGAGACAGTGTTTTACAGTAATTGCGGTGCTGGTAGTCTTTGCCGGATTTATAATTTATGTTTGTGCACCTAGGGAAGAGTCCTTACAGTTAGTTCATATTGTGAGTATAATAATTGTTCTAGCTTTGCACATTGCTTAATTAAAATTGTTTGTTAACTGTTGGTAAATAATTTAAGTACATTTTTACTTTTTGAATGAACTTCCTACGGAAGTCTGGCATGGTTTTGGACATTCGGCATGTATTCTATTGTTGTTCAATAGATTCAATTAGATAAATGCCTAGAATATATTCTTTGAATTAATATTTGCTAAATCTATTATTATCTTTCATTTGATATTAATTTATATTAAAGTTTAACCGTAGGCTTTTGCATGCGCGTTTTTATCTTCTCATCATGTTGTAATATTAAGGCAATATAATTTCATGAATAAATATAAGTAATCTATGACTTAATTGTTATGATAATAAAATACTATTTGCTGTATAACAGATTTTGTAAATAGAATTATAAGTCATAAATGACCGAAGCACGGCCATTGGTTGGCCCAACGTTGGGAACGTCGGCGAAGTGCTGGCAAAAATTTAACGCACGTTTAGCCACGCAACGCTGCTTAAGAAAATACGTTGTCCATTTGACTCTTGTTGGCCTTTATTAGGGTTACATTGGCAATACGTTGGCTAAACGGCAGCATGATATTGGTATTACAGTCGTTGACTTGGGGAGTTTGGGAACAATTCTAACCTTTTAGAGCGTGGCTACGAGCTTATTTCGGGCACGCAGTTTGCATCTCCAAGAAAACTAGCGTTGACGGTATGCATTATCTATGGCAGCAATATAGCGAAACGATGATGGCAGTAATCACTGGCCAACCATCATCCCTCGACGCATTTTTGTTTTGACCCTTTATTTGTTTTTCGACGTTTCAGGATTGGCCCGCCTGATGGCCACCGTATGTGTTGGTTGGGAACCTAAATTTGAGGATCCTGTATATATTGATATGATATATTAGAACCATTTTTGTTCTAAAAAAATAGTGCTTAATATAATTAACTTAAGAGGCCGAATTACCTCCAAAGTGGTATAGAAAATTCGATGTTAGCGCCGTGACTGATTGTGATCACACTAATTGGGTTTTTTTTTGCCCCAATCGTTTTACTTTTTCGAATTTCAAATCGGAAATAATTTTAAATTAATTTCGAAAATCTTGAAAGACGTACTTTAACTTTTGCGGCTTATATATCGAGTTGAAGGCAAAAATCGCAAATTAGGCCATGATACGGGCTTATATTATTTATAGTTTAATAATGTACTTTTCAAATTTTGTAAAAATATCAAATACCCTGACCGTAATCAGTCACGAGCCGAAAGCAAAGTTTTGTCCCATTTACTCAAGCCATAGTCATCGGAATCCAACCTTGTATTGCTGTCCTTTATTTAAAACATTCGCGGTAATAAGCATTTCATTGCACCTTTTGCTTGCTGCCCACTTCATCCCGGACCCCCTGAGAAACTTCGTCGGGTAAATCGGCCTCTTAACTATAAATTTGCAGCCCCCGCCCGCCCGCAAAAAAGGCGAAAGAACCTTCCCCTTTTGAAATTCAGCAGCCATTAAGCGAGCATTTTGTAAGTGATGGAATTCATGTCAGGAGCTGATAGAATTTGTAAGTGAGAACGTGGATACACGCGTAGCAGCCATTAGTTAGTTTGAACCCCGCGGAGCCCCCTGCCTTGCAGGATTGTGCTCCCCAAGTTACCGCCCTGACTGCTATAATTAAACACACAAATATCGTCTTATCATACAAACCGTTTTGGGTCTTGGTCTCCTTAAAATACGCACCTCCAAACATTTCTCTTTTGCCACCGAGCGCCAATTCCTAATTTTCAGGTGTCGTACATCTCTCTCCATCCCATCTATTCACCGCATCTTTGAGCGCATGTTTTGATGATGCTAAATCATACAAATGAAATACATCATTCAATAATATGCACAAATTATAGAAGAGATGGTATCATGTAGCTTACTGTTCACAGTTATTCCGTCATGGAGAACGTTCACCATCGTCATCTTACACAAATGACCCCTACAAAGATTACAAGTGGCCTGGAGGATGGGATCAATTAAGTATAGTAAGTTTTAATTGATTGATGATGATTTATTCTAATAAATCAAGATCTTAATCTAATGGGGCTTAATTTTCAGAACGGAAAGAAACAAGAATACAGATTAGGATTGAACTTGCGTCAACGCTATAAACACTTCCTCCCTGCTGTATACGATCCCCGAGAATTTCTCATACAAAGCAGCTACGCCGATAGATGTTTAATGAGCGCTTATTTATTATTAGCGGGATTGTTTCCACCCACACCTAGCGAAATTTGGAACAACGATCTCCATTGGCAACCTGTTCCTGTTCACAGTATACCTCGATATATTGATAATGTAAGAAAACAATTATTAAAGGTTTCTATTTAAAATATGTACTAATTTAATGCACATGCACATTGTATATATTTAGAAAATTGCTATCAAAAAAGCCTGCCCAGCATTTACCAAAGCCTTAAATGATAGTTACGAATCGTTATCAGATGTAAACATAGAAAATCGCCAATTATATGACTACCTTTCGGAAAGCACTGGTGACCAGATCAGAGACATCAGGACTTTAGAGACTTTATACAACACATTGGAAATCGAAGCTTTGAACGGTCTTGAGCTGCCAGAATGGACTCGAAGTGTCTTCCCTGACGGAATGAAAGATTTAGCTGCAATGAGTTTAGCGCTCTTCACAAAAACCACGCAGATGAAGAGATTGCATGGTGGTATTCTTGCCAAAGAAATTATGTCCAATATGGAAAATAAATCTCTCCACACTTTGAAACCAGATAGGAAGATGTTTATGTACTCTGGACATGATTTGACTGTTGTTACGCTTCTTCGAGTTTTTGGCTTTTCGGAACTTATTAAACCGGATTTTGGAGCGACGGTTATTGTTGAATTGCATAAATACAATTCTCAGGAGTATGTTGTTAAGGTAAGTTATTTAAATATCATCTATGAGGTTTCAAGCTGCAGTTTAGCCAAAGCGAGGGGGGGGGGCAATGAAGGCTATCATCTCCAGGGAGCCACTCGAAAAGGGTGCTCAAGAAATGTTTCTGAAACAAATCTTAAGATAAGTGGGTGCCAAAAAAGTATCGTACCCCAGGCGCCAATTATGCTCGCTACGTCCCTGACTGAGGGCCAACACTTACATTCTTTGCTCTTCACAAAGAAGATATATTATATGTTCAGCAAAAAATTGGTTTGTATGGGAGAAAGAAAAATATGAAGGGAAGGTTCTGGTCAAAACGCCTGAAAAATGTCAACTTTGAAATTTTTTCTCGAAGCCAAATAAATTCGGTTTTGACTGTTTTATTGGCCATTTAATAAAATCCAAAAAACATTGTTTTCAAAAATCCAAAATGGTGGCTCCAGGCGCTTCTAACCGGACACATGTGCGTCGTGTTTTTATTTGCGAGGAGCATTCCCCAGCCTCCCCAAAGTGATCGATACAAAAAACGTTAGCGATTAGCAATTAACAGTTCAATAAATTAAGGAATTTATACCGTTGCCAGATTTAAAAAAACTTCCAAACAAAATGGCAGCTATTTTACTCTTTAAAGTACAAAATAATTAGTTCTAATTCGAATTTGGAAATATCGAAAATAAATTAAATTTCCTGTCTAAATCACAAAGAACAAAGTGAATCCAATCATCGGTTTGGCAGCTTCGAGAAAAAGGCATTCTAAAGTTTTTCAACGTTTTCGCGTCTTCCTCCTTCCCGACTAAAACAGCCTAGTCTTACTCACTTTCTGACCGGCGCATTATTTTATTCATCCGGCTGTAACTTCTAAAATACTTTAGATAAATTCTATATAAATGACGCATCAAATTTTTGCAATAAAAAAATGATGTAAAAGCAAATTGAATACAGTCTTCGGCGTTCAATCTATTTCCGCTCTTCGTTTTTATGTTCATTGGAGTAAAAAATCCTTGCTCACAAAGATAGGTTGCTTTTTTAGCGCTTCCTCATGCGTAATCTTAAAAGCCATTGCAGCTTCCGACATCCAAAAAGACGATAGACCTGTTTTGTCCTCAAATTGAATACGTGCTCCATTATTAGATCGAAGTTCATGAAATGCCTCTGCCAAACAACGAGGTCCATCTGGTATGTAAGCAATTTCAGCATAAAAGTATCTTAGCTTCAACCCAACCAGAGGCGTAACTGCGAGGAAGGACATCTGTTCTTGAGCCAAATTAAAGAAATTTTGAAATAACATTTTCGGGCGTGAAACTGAAACGACATCAAAGAGAGCATTCGTTTTAAGAATGTATTACACTTATGACATTATGATATTTAGTATCATGTTTATCCCCCGCTGTCCCCCTTGCACCCCCGGGTAACCCTTTGTATATAAAAACATATATAACATTAGTGAATTTTGTGCCCTTCTTTATGACGTAGGGTGCAACATTTGACAATAAGAACAAGATTTTTTCAATGGAATCTGGATTGGGTGAATAAAATGTTGCCATAAACCTGGACGCAGTCCAATAATTATTTTTTTTCTAATTCTTTGGTAGAAATTAAATATGAGATGCAGGAATGAGAATCACTTAATGAGCGAAATAATAAATTTGTAATGTAACGACCACATAACCATTTCATTAACAATTATAAACATAATTGTCCCCTATCAAGTTTATAATATTTGAGATTGTATTTTGAAAAACTTTGTCAATATAAGTGTTACGCAGTG
>JARJDU010030575.1:0-11909 GCA_030264695.1 Lissagria laeviuscula | reverse complement strand
TATAAAATTAAGCAAAAAAAATTAGAAAAAAAGCTCAATTAGTGTGATCACAATCAGTCACGGCGCTAACCTGGAGTTTCCTACACCAGTTTAGAGGTAAATAAGCCTCATAAGCTGATTCTACTGTATATGACAATATTTGTAAAAAAGTTCAATTTTATTTAATTTCTCTTTATAATAATAAAAATAAGAGTAAACAAAATTGAGCTGTCAAAGACGCTGCCAAGACCGATTTGTGTGTCCTCCAGGCGCCATCTTTTTTAGCTGTTGTTTAGGATACGGACAATGAAATAAAAAACAATAACAAAAGGATATTATTGTTTCTCTTCAATCCCCTGGCTGTATCCTAGACAACAGCCAAAAAATATGACGACTGGAGAACCCACGAGCCGGCTTTGACAGCGTCTTGAACAGCTCTATTAAATTAAATTAGAATTTTGGGAAATACAACATTTGAGCATAAAATTAAGTTCAAGCCATCATTATCCTGAATTATACAAAAACAATTACAAATAAACATCTCAGTCAATAAAAAATAGCTTAAATGATCCAGATCCGGCTTTAGGATTAAGCCGACTGTCTCAGATAACTGCCTGAAATCTTCAACCGGCACTTCTCCTAATAATAACTAAAGGGCCTTCCCTCTAGTCATAAAAACAAATGTTATCAGAATTTTATTACCCTGTAAAATTGAAAATTTATTTATGAGTAAATACCAACTCTACCTTATCTTCGTTCCCATTGTTTCTATTCCCTCAGGCACATCCTTTCTACTGTCAAAATAATAATACATTGTTATTCACCTTATTAACCTTGCTCTTATTACTTCCACCTTAGCAAAAACCGTCGCTTCAAAAAAAAACAGAAACCAAATTAAAATATTATTTCAAGCAACAAGAACGCAAAAAAGATGAATAAGCACTTCTTAATTGTCTGCCGCTTAAAGTGAGCACCAGTCTTTGTTTGATCTTTGCTTCGTCTTTGTCGTGCTCTTCATTCGTTAAATACAAATTCGCAAGGTTGAGTGCATGGCTGGTGGAAAATTATGCAAGAAATTTGAAGAATTCGCATTGTGCCATGTTAGCAAACGCTTTGAAACCGAATGCGCTTCGTGTTTTAGATTCTAAATCGGTGGCACAAAGCACTTATATTAATGGAACGCTTCAACCCTCACTATTGAATAGACCGCACAAACAAGCCGTGGGCTATGTGAAGAATGTTCCTGTTTTCATATATTGTGATAGCTTCATTTTCTTTGAATGTGCGACATGCTATTGTATTACGCACGGACTTGTTATGTGGTATTTAAACTGCATCGTCGTATGAAATAAACCGATCAGGCTATTATTATGAGTAGTTAAGCTTGTCTATCGATAGATGGCGCTGTAAGACACTAATGGTGGATCAGTATTTACAGTAATAAGTGTTTTATCACTCAACAGCTTTTGTGTTACAGAGTGCGGCAAGATAACTTCCTTTTTTGGAATAGGCGCTGAAGAGCTAGTAGGTGTTCCACGCTAGTGGGCGTAACCTATTTCGAGAAAGGGAATATTAAAGTTTTATGATTGGTTATTATCTATCTGCTATATTGCTTAAAAGTAATAATTATCATGCGTTTACCAGATAGAGCATTTTTATAAATAGCAGATACCTTTTTTTTTATTAGAAATTTTGAATTTTCAAAATACTTTTATGTTGAAAAGTATAATAATAATCATTTTTAATCTGATATTAACTGATTCATGCCTGTTGTTAATGTCAGCTAGCAAAATAACGTTTGAAACTAAGCTTTGACTTTTCGGTACACTTCATCTTCGTGCCTAATTTCGTCAGGGCCTAAGTTTCCTGCTGAAGCTCTTAGTCAAGGCAAAACTGCTTTGTGTCGAGAGCTCCGGCAAGAGCAGCAGAAGCATTAACTCTTTTTTAGTTAATTACGACTCGTTCCCCACTTGTGCGCCATTTCTTTGAAGCTAATTTGTTTAATTATAAGCCTAAAAGCTCGCATTTTTCACAATTTTTAGTAATACCATACAAAGGCAAGTGCATTATGAAATATACTCGAGCTTAATACGTATACAATGGGTACACCTAATTACTAAATTGTCCCACAACGCTCTTAATTTATTTCGTTGTTTTATTGTGTTTAAAATTTTTACAAATTTTAAAATTATTATATTTTGCAATTTTAAAATGTTAATATATAAACATAACAAAATAATTTTGCGTTAAGATACAAATTGTATAAAATATAAATTCACAAAATGGAAGAACTTGCTGCCGAGTAGAGAATTCTATTCATGTAGGAAATTCTTTTTGTTCATTTGTTCAGTATGCAGTGTAGCGTTGGTGAGCTTTTCACGTAAACAAAGGAAATAGTATTTAGTTCATAACATAATAATTAATTTCAATTATATGCAGCTTTGTTTATATCCTCATCGTGGCAAAAACATGCTGAGTCAACACAAAATTTAAAAAAAACGAATTATAATATTTAGTTTAAAAAATTGTAATGCTTTTGAATTTGTTAGTTGAATTGCATCCAGTCAGCATGTTTCGACTGCAGTATTTAGGTTATGTGCGCACTCGAAAGTAAATTATTATTTTACTTGCTTTACAACGCTGCGCAAAAATATTTTCATATAATTAATTTACGGCGAATGAATTAAGAAACGGCATGGAAAACAAGTATGCTAGAATAGTAAAATAATAAACGATGCGCTAGAGTTAATAAAAATACTGTGAATTTTATTATACAGAGAATTAAAATAATACATTTTTTAAGTAGATAAATTATTGAATTATAATTTTTAGTTAACAAAATAAATCAACAGCTTTCCACATACATTTACATACATATAGAATGTTTATATTATAAATAAAATAGATACCGAATTATCTGCAAAGTCTCGAGGCCGGCTCATATTTGGGTACTATCATTAGTAAGTCTGAGCACCCTAATGAGTGTTAGCCAACGTACGACAACGAGTTTTTGAAAGTCACTTACTAGTTGCAGTAACCTAACTTATGCATAAGTTAGAACTTTATGCTTGATTCATAGAGAACCTAGTCTCAGTCTTAGGTTTACAAGTTGGCGAAATTTTAACTTTATTGTTAGGATTGCTAAGATGACTATGGATCGGCTAATCACAGTCAAGCGAAACCTGACTTGACTCGCGCACCCATTTCAACTAATTTGCTTGCTTTGATGTTTGTCGTCATTACTTTATGTGCCGTGTTCCCGATTCATAAGAGCACTGTAAATGCACATTTTGCGTTAAGATTAAGAGTAAGACTGAGACTAAGAGCACTATAAGGTTTGCATGGAATGCGCAAAGTGTTGCACTAAACTTCATTTTAAGTCGCGCTCAACTACCTAAATCGATGCCGACTCCAGCCAGCTTAAGCTCGAGGTTTTAACCCAAAAAGCAGAAAGCGCAATAACCAAAGATTTTACAGTTGTGTTATTATGAATTTATAAGATATCTATATGGCGATGAAGTAGATTTGTGGATAACATTAGACTTTCACGACGTATATATGATCGTTCAAATTATTTAGAATCATTGACGGAAAAAGAGTTTTTGATTGAAGAAGCAAACAGTTTTAAATTTGTTGGAACAAATTGAAGCAAATTAGAGTTAATGAAATATATTAAAAGTAGAATTCTAGAGAAGAAAAGTCGGTAATACAAAGCCATTATCAAAATATAATAAGATTGGAACGTGCTGAAATGAATATGAAAAACAGATATGCATGCAAAATTAATAGAAGCAATAACAAATAATACAGCCAGATGGGTAGATCAGTAAAGCATGAACGAAACAAACCTCTTCGTTCAATTTTTCATGTACTTTGACTTAAGTTGCTGCCAGTTTAGCCAACATGATTTCAGTAATTTGCTGGAAAACCCAGCAGTCAGCTTAGCTAAGCTCTAGCTAAAAAAATTTGGTGCAACACAAGGTCGTCTTCAGCTCAACTTAAGTCAAAATCTATTTTAGAAAAGCTCGAGCTTAAGTTGGGTTGGTGCAATTTGGTATTAACAATTTGGTGTATAAGTGTTAATGTAGACCTTATTTGACCATTATATATCTCTACGGAGAGATGTCCAGCTGGCATCAGGTGCTTTACTGCAATATGCGGCAGGACAATAAATCTACATTTGACGCAGGCTCCTTCGACTGCAAATTACAACAAATGGAAGT
Source organism: Lissagria laeviuscula (assembly GCA_030264695.1). Classification (NCBI taxonomy): domain Eukaryota; kingdom Metazoa; phylum Arthropoda; class Insecta; order Coleoptera; family Staphylinidae; genus Lissagria; species Lissagria laeviuscula. The sequence continues at coordinate 7,707 of JARJDU010030575.1, read as the reverse complement.
CAAACCATCTGCAGCCAACTGTTTCTTATGGAATTTTTAGACATATAGGTGCAAATTGATCCTAAAAAATAAGTTCTCGCCAAGTTTTTAATAATTTCCAACAATAAAGTCAACTCATCCAATCCTTATCCTAACAGTCCCGCTTTTCATTTCAATCTAAATTTTATAATCTTTTTACTTTTCGTACTTTGTAAAATTCATCACTAGACGTTGAGACCTTACCCGAGAAGTTCCTCTCTGAAAGAATAAAGTTTTATATGTTGGTTTAGTTTTAACAAATTTTCGTAGTACTTCGAATATTCGGCATCAAGCCGAATATTAATGGATTAAGCCGAATACCGTATAGGTACCGAATATGTATTTTTTACTGTAGTGTTTAGGCATCAAAACAAAACTTGATTTAAACAATTTATAGCTTTACACAATTATTAACTGTATTAAATAGCTTTTTACTTAATTCAATCATATTTCCCTTGACGAAGAACGACATGAAACAAGATTCAATGAGTTACATTCCAAAATAAATGTATCGGTTTCTCTGATATCAAGCGAACCGTGTCAAAATAATCGACGTTTTAAATTGCACGTCGATACCGGCGACAGCTTCAATGAAAATATATTCGTGTTGTTTGATCAATACGATAAATTCACTCCATTTTCCTGAAAAGAGAAGTCATTGCTGCGTTGCACATGTTGGCATATTATGCTCATACGAGTTAAATGTCAAATATACAAGAAAATCAAACGTTCCAATTTAAATATTTTTTTATTTGCAATTAGTATTATATTTATAAATATATTAATCAAAGTATTATCATAAAAATATTTAAATAACACTGTAACATTACTTTAAGTCGCTTTTTTGACAATATGATGAGCCTAGGATAACCTAATGTGAAACGTAGTAATATCGATAAGACCGAGAAAATAGAAAATCCATGAAAACAAAATATAATAGAAAATAAGCCGCTGAAGACACAAAGTTTGCTTTGCGGCTAAGGGATATGGCGGTGCAAAGATGCCAAAACAAATCAAAACTACCTCTGGGATCCATTTACGTTGATCCGGGCGTATGCCGACGACGGTCGAGGACAACGGATAAAATCAATGGCGGTAGACAAACACTTGTATAATATTATAGACTTGCGGTCTCGTTCTTTTGTAAATCATCTCCTATGCATCAAAGAATTTAAAAATATGAAAGTTTGCTACACTTAGCTTTCATTCTCTTTGCAGATTTTCTCGAGGTACGAAGGAGAAAAATCGATTTTTTAGACTTTTTTTTGGAATGCAGCAGCAAAAGAAAACATATTTGTGAGTTTTAGTTCATTTCTTCCGGTACCTTTCACATTTTACCTTATTATGTTGATAGAATAAACAATAATATATTTGATCTTTTACAGATAAGGCTTTAATGATTGTTTCTGTTTTTTTTTTGTTGTGTTGGATAGAGTAACATTTACCTAATAATATTTTGCACTGCCCTCTATAGTTCATTGATACAAGTTATTGTTACCGCCATCAAACTAAAATTATCTCACAAAACAAACTTTGTAACATTTTCTTATAATATAAAACCTAAAAATCTTTAAAATTTTTCACCTAACCTCGTATAATATTATGCTCAACCATCAACAAAAAGATTTACCTGATATCGGCATTATATTCCAACGAACGATACAGAAGAAACTCTCGTTCAATTTAACAAATGCGTGCACGATATCGAACGAAAGTGGCCTCGTCGGGATTATGGGAAATCATCGAACGTATAATACAGGTAATGGTTCGTATCCGGGATATTAGAATGCGACGTGTTGCGAGCGTGCTGGACTAAAAAGGAGAGAAGAAAATCAAAAACCGGGCGAATGGCAGCGACCGTTTGAGGTGGGTCGGCGAACGAACCCCAGGCCGAAAAGGAAGTGAAAACGTATGGAAATTCTTAGACCGCACACATGTAGAAAAAGCTACATATGTTAGACGTTAACTTTTTATCCGGTGGATTGATGCCACATCGTTCTAAGAATTGAAATGGATAAAAATTTACGATTTTTTTGATGTTGCTAACTCAAGAAAACTCAAAAAAAAGTTTTAATTATTTGGCTAAAATGGATATTCACAAAGTACAAGGTTTTTTTTTCTGTAAGGGATGAGTGATCTTCATGCATTTATTACACATTTACTTTGGTTTACGACCCACATAAAAATCATAAACTTTGCGTCATGTTTGTTTATCACCCTAGGTCGCAAATTGCCCACTTCTCACATCAAACAAGCGTAATCCAAGCGAGTTGAATTACCACCCAAGGTTATTAATTTCAATTTTAATTTACCGTCTAGTGTCATCTCAACTTTGAGGAATTTCACGAAAAAGTAAAAGCTGTGCTGAAATTAAACTTTCTCTTTATGCTCAATTTTATTGTTGTGATTCTAGGGACCTATATATGAAATACCCTCATACTTCGGTTTATCGGACATCGATTTACTAAATATTGGCTTTAACGGACAAATTAGAGTTGGAGGGACAGGGTGCGCTTTTTTTGGTGTTAGAGCAAAACTACTGCTTTGGAAACATTTTGGTCTGTTGTGATTAACTACTGATCTTGTGATTGAGCAAAATGAACACAAATATTAGTTAAATCGGTTACATCAATTGAAATTTTATGGGTAACTGTCAAGAAAAGCTGATGTTAGCGTCGACCTCCGCATCTATTCGCGTAGGCAACTTCATGTTCTTCAAAGTATGTGTATGCATAGACTTTCAATTTAACGGATATCTCGTTTAACGGAAAAAAATCGTCCTCTATTAATCCGTTAAACCAAGCCATGAGATATTTTTATCTAACTTATATATAAATAAATTTCAGAAAAAGATCGCCAACGAATCAAAAAGAAAATATCAAATTGACCAAAGCGCACCGCATTGAAAATCAATCTGAGTATTGAAGTTCAACTAATCTACTAGCTAGCAGGCATGACATATGTCTATATCAAGATGTCGGCATCGTCGTCGTCGTCGGCGGCAGCATACAGTTGCCATGGGAGTTCGCGTCTCGAGTGTTTTCCTTTCGTGCCTCGTATATACGCGATTTAAAAAGAAACACTCAATCGCATCGAGGAAATTGGTGCCTGTGCCTGTGGGTGCGCAATGGGAGAAAGAACGAAATTGTTACAGATTGAATCTGCCCCGTTTGCAGATTTATTATTTGCTCAATAGTCGTGGACGTTGATTGATACCAGGAAATTATTTCATGACTCGCCCAAAAACGCGCCGCGATTTGTCGGCGGGCGCGTACGTTCTGCGCCATCAGCAACATACGATTACTATCAATAATCCTTACGGAGTCAAAACATGTCCGCCATTTTGTTGGACAATTAGCTTGAATGTACAAATCATATGCATATTGAACACAAGATGGCGGCTGAATGAGACCATGCCCATTTTTGTAAGTCTTCTAAACTTTAGAGAACACTCACATCAAACATGACGAATAATTTGCAGCACCTTATATCTACCAGCAAAATATAACTTTTCTCGTTATGCAAATAATCTTCGTCCGCCCAGAACGAAGCCTTCCCGAATCCGTTTTCCATACCGACAGTCGCCTATTTCCACATTTCCACTCCGAGTGTTTAAACACACCGCACGCCGTCGCCAATAGTTAGCGCAAATGTGGAAAGCGGCGGACTGTGACACATATTACGAGCAAGGACGAGCATGCGATCCTGCGGAGGACCAACATCGGACGCGTACCATTTAGTCTCCCATTATCCCTTGCGCCGAGCCAAGCGCGCTCCTCCATCCTAGCTGTCACACAGGTGTCTTCCAGTTGCAAAGCCAGCGAGGTATTGTGGCAACCGCAGAGTAACAGAAGGTCCCGTCCGGTCTTATTAATGAATAGAGACGTACATGCCGGTTTTAGTTTCACCACCCACACGAGATGTAGAGGAAACATAAGAAAAACAAGCTAGCACGAGCTGTAGTTGTTTCGGTTTTGTGGACAAGCGAATTGGAGGCGACAGATCCTTCGAGAAGTTCTCTTGGTTATTGCTAGGGTTATTCAGGTCTCTGAATGAAATGCAAGCGACAACAATATTTTGTGCTAGTTAATTAAAATTTTATTTGTACATTAGTATTATAGGTTATGATTGGGATTTCAAGGAAGGATATAAGTAAATATGTGATGTCATAAAACTTGCGCGTCGTGTTGATTTTCCTAAAGTACTAAATATGCACAACCGGAAAAATTCCAATCGTAATTTACTTTCAGCGCTCGTAACTAGTTTTATGATGGAGGAAATATACGAGGTATGCATGAACACACGAATAATGCTTAGATAGGTAAAACAAAACAGAGAACGGACGCCAGGTAATAAAGTATATTCCGATTTGACGTGAACCTAACCTTAAACAAGCTGTCATATTTTATCGTCGTATACTACCCACCTCACTCCAATTGACATTACACTACTAATAAATTAAATTCCTTCTGGTTCGATTAAGTGGTCATAGTTTACTAATTCTTTGCATATTGATGATGATATTACAGTTCATTCAGTTGCACCACTTTGATCAGTTTAATTTAAGTCTCGCGCAGATTTCCTGCGCATTGCTCAACTCGTGGAGTTAATTGGAATGAAAACACTAGAACTTAACTGGTTACAATAATATGAACATTATGTCATATTTAAGCTAACGCCGGAAATCTTCGCGGGATTTTCAAGACGGCAAATTGATCTAACTATATGAACTGTAATAATATTCAAATACAACAACAACAAAGTTTTAAGTTTTAGTGAATGCAATTTGCACACTCGCACTGACATTGAATTATTACCCATTTATGAAACAGCTAATTGCGAAAAGCACGAACCCACGAAAACGAAGAAAAGCGGAACGAATGCAAGGATGGATTCATTCGCTCCGACGACGACGAGGCGAATATCTGGCTAATAGTGAGAATTGCCATCTGGAGAAGGACCTCGTCGCCGTTACCGCTTTTACCACCGAAGCCCCCAGCCAAGCACCAATCTTCATCACGGCAAGCAAACTTTTCCTCGGAGTTGAGGGAAGCAAAGAGACATTTTGCATGACTTTTAATGACAACGTATGCGTCATGTCGTGATTATTACCAACGAAACGTGCCGTTATTATCATGATTATTGTTATTAGTGTCGTTTATTACTGCTCCCCGCGATCGCAATTTCTCATGCTAGCAGTACATTCTTTTTCTTTTTGTTTTGTAGTTCAATGCAGCAAATTATATGTTTTAACCAAAAAATAAAAGTATATAAGTCTTAACTAACATAGAATGGAAAGGAAACTAGTTATAGAATGGAATTGTTATTAGATATGCGATGACAATTTAATGCATTCAGAGAAATACTTTTTAGGTTAGGTTTAATTGCTTGCAATAAATGAGGACTAAAGAGACAGTTCAATTCCGGCAATTTTCTATTCGCGAAATTGAATTGCATGCTTGCATCTCTTTTACGAAATGAATGCTTCGAGGTACGTCACATTGAAATAAATATGTTAGCGGGGATGTTGCATATATAAGAGATGGAGCTGTGTTTGCAATTTCCGGGCGCGAGTAACTTTGGGAAAGTTTCCACGTGTCCGTGGAAATAAAACCTCGATAAAATCGTATTCAATTTTCTATGCGGATACGATAAATGCACATTTGAATAATATACAGGGTGTTGCACATTTATATCTTTATGTATGTATTATATCGTTTGAAGAGTTTTTGAAGGTCAAAACATTAAAAAAAAACATTCTAGAAATATTTGTTCGTTCTTAACATGTAAGTTTATCACAGTCCACTTTAACACACCGACTCCACCTCTCGGCAATCATCTAAACCGTTTCTGCAGCTCTGAAGGTGAGAAGCCTTACTTAAAGAGCCAAAAAGTCACATGCGGCTCTAAAAGCCGCATTTTGGCGACCCCTGGCCTAGACGGATGCTCCACGGACGTTTTTGTAGGTGACTTGAGTCTTGTTATGGACAAGTTCTTGAACAACAAGGTGCCATTTGCTGGCTATTTAATTAAGTTTTTGGGACATCCCAAAGACTACTATTTGTATTTAAGGATATACACACAGTCATCAAATAAAAACTGAACAATGACTGAATTCCTTAGATATAAGAAGAAAAAATGAATAAGAAAGCCTCGAAAAGCCTCTCAAACATAATTGAATACTAAGTCATCCCTTTCAAGTAACTTCTTTGTCATCATATACCACAAAAAAAAACTTAATGGACAAGTAGGTAGAAAAAGAAACTTCAAGATAAATGTTGCCTGGTTGCTCTCAAGTACCAAGAATATATAAATATTTAACATAAACGAATAAATAATGTATACTTTCTTTGATATAAACTAAAAGTTTGAACCGTACTTTGAAGCATAAACAACTATCCTATCCATCATAATATTTAATTAAACGATTACAAAACGAGAGAAGCAAGAACATGTGAAATATGTGATACAATTTCGATGGTAGTAGCTCGAGTTTCGTTTAAACACTAAACAAAGATTTATCTCTTCTTCAATAAGCAAATTGTAACAACTAAAGCCAACTACCAACTTCCGGCATATATTAACGCCAGAATTACAACTTCACACAACTTTTAATTCTCTTGCTCGGTGCGATATCCCAACATCTCAAACTTGAGATGAACAATTTTGTCGACTTGTCCTCAAGTGCAAATTTCCATCGTGCCAATTTGTTACACATTCCGTGGCTTTTCCTCAAGTGATATTACTCCAGTTGTAGATGGATTAAAGTGAAAACTATATGATGATATGTAAGTTAAGTTAAGTTTGTATCAATCTTCAGGAAGTTGTTTCAACAAGTATTCCTGTTTATATCAAACTTTTCATATTTTGTTAACATTTATAGGTACATATTATTTTATAATAATTTATATTATTAATTATGTGGAAAATATTAATATATTAGAGATTATTGTGTATTGGGAAGATTTAGGTAAATCAACTGAGAGCGGACAAGCAGCTAATTATTAGGCCTCGTGATGAAAGCTTTAACTAAGCCAGAACTAGAGCTGAGCTGACGCTGACGTGATTGATATCTCAGGAGTAATTATAAATCAATGAAATCAGTTTGTCGGCACATCACCAATCGCAACCAATTCCTGAATAATTAGTTACCGTTGCATTGTTATCGATGTTAGTTTATTTGAGTTTGCAATGAAGCGCATTGATGATCAAACATCGCATTCATCGATTGTTAAAGTTAATAATCTTCTGCTTACATTATCCGTATGTATGAATACGGGAAGTAAGGTATTACAGTACTAGCATAGGAAGTAAGTAAAAACGCTTTTGTTTCAGAAGATGATTAATTTCAATATTTTTGAAAAGGTAAATCGGAAAAAAAATCATATATATGGTAATTTTTTATCAGATAACGACTATTTTCATGTAAAACCATTTACAAATATATGGTGATTTGATCAAAGGAAAATCTAAATGTTAACAATTTACACCTTAAGTTAAAAATTTGTTTATTTGTTACAGAAATCTTCAAATTCTATTAGTTATGTTCCAACAGGCCGAAGAACTGTGATCGAATAGCCGCATGCAAACGCAATAGACAACACGCGCACCAACCGATTCGTGAGGGTGCAATGCACGATCTGATCTGATGTTCCAACAGTTTCGTGATCGAGCAATGTATCGTCACAA
>JARJDU010030569.1:0-10448 GCA_030264695.1 Lissagria laeviuscula | reverse complement strand
TTTTAAAGAAATATACAATTAAAAATAAATCTATTTAATAATGGAAAATATATAATAGCAAAGAATCGTAAATTTAAAAAAAGTATTTATCCGAAAAATAAATGTGCTCACGTAAACCGTAGACTACATTATATTATTGAAGTATATTTGGTTACATAAATCAAGCCGAGCTGCCATAACAATAAATCAGAAAGCAAGTTAACATTAAAACTATGTCATCGATTTAAAACATTTATACAGTGATTCATAGATAAAATCAACACAAATACCAGTCTGATATTGTTTCGAAAATCATCTGCAAACATGTTTGGACCAATACCTGATGCTATCAAAGGTATTCAACATTACATGAAACTAGCAGAAGATCATGATGCCCGAAACATTCTAGTTTCATACTATGGTAATTACCACTTATTTAATATTTTTTTCTTATTCATATTTATATTAAATTCATAATTTTCATTGATTATAGCTCGTATGTCAGCAGTACAAGTCGCAATGAAAATTGTTCCTGGAGCAAAACCACCAGACGTATCACAATATTTAATGAACATTATGGACTGGTTAGAAGCCACTAAAAAAGCAAACAAGGATATTGAAGGGATTTCAAATGATACTGTAGCCCAAGCTTTAATTGAAGATTATACTCTCAAAGTGTATAACGTTGCTTATAATTGTGACTGTAATGGAAATTTCACAAAGTGAGTAAATTCAATATGAAATTAAAACAATAGAGCACAATGTAATACAATAAATCTTTTAGAAATGTTGTAAAAGCATATTATACAGTTGGTTTATTATGTGAAGTTCTACAACAGTTTGGTCCATTGTCTGATGAAATGGAAGAAAAAGGAAAAATATCAAAATACAGAGCTACTTATATTCACAACATGCTCAAACAAGGATTGCCCCCACAAAGAATTAATGTTACTGTTGTAGAGTCTGATGAACAGGAATCTGAACATATCCTGACACATGATGAGATTAACGAGCGCAGAAAGCAACGTGGAGAAGATCCATTACCACCAAGGCCTAAACCAGATGACACTCCTTTTGTATTACCTAATGTAATAATAAATCACTAAAAAAAATAAATGCATAAATGTTTTTCTTCCTATTGCAGGTTGTGGACGATTCCGATCCAATTTATCAACCTGAAGTGATTGAACCCGAAAAAATAATCGACGACGATGACTCCACTGATCCAAGTGCACCGAGTTCTCGCGATCAGTTTATCAGTGCTGCTGATAACTTCATGAAAAACTTACAGAAAGATCAAGGCAATGATGATACCAAACCACCAGTTGCTAAACACCGTGGTCCTGCTAAGCCAACTACTTCAAATTCTTCTGCAGCAGCACTGGATCCTGATCAAACTGAGAAAGCTGTCAAGTATTGCAAATGGGCTTCATCTGCATTAAATTATGATGATATTCCAACAGCTATTGTCAATTTAGAAAGAGCTTTGTATCTTTGCAAAAATGGCGAAGAGATGCCTCATGCTTAAAAGTGTTGATATATTTACAAGAAAATGCACTAAAATTATGTATATAACGTTAAAGTTCATTTGAGAGTTTGTTTTGCGCTTGTGCTATTTCACAGTCATTTCATTTAAACTTTCTATGATCATTTTTACCATGTTTATTATCGCTATGTCAGAACTAAAAGAAGAAAAACTGTAATTAGTTAATGACAAATTGCCATTGGTTTATGTTTACATCAGCATTGGATATAATTTGTTAGTTTTTGTAATATATATTCTTTAGCAAAATGGGCATAGCTGCATCAATTTTGCTTATATGTAGTTGACATGACTCTCAAATAGAATATGATCTTTCATTCACTCTTTAACAACTAGTGATTAGAAAATGTTGACATTAAAATGACCATGATGTATGGTTTTATAATGTATTAATTATTGTATTGTTGCAAATAAATTATTTTATTACTCCAATTTATTACTGTTTTACATTTTAATGCCAGATCTTTTTTTATAAATAAAACGTATTTGAAGCATTTACACCTGGCCTGAACTAAAGGCGACTCGCGAGTTTTATCAGGGTAATAAGTTTCGGTGTGTACATTTTTACATTAATGTTCATTCCACCTGCTCGCAGAAAGAAAATCCACCTCTTGTACAAATTCGATTTGTCAAACAGCAAAAGAAAATCTTCATTTCTGGTTGGGGGGAAGTAGGATGGAATTTAATTGATTGGCCCGCTGTCAAATTTTGTATCCGCAATGTGGCCCGACAATCAAAAGATTTGCTCACCTCTGACCTATTCAACTAAATACAATGCTAAGTGCGAACAAGCTTACGTGACGAACACCGCCATGTTTGCTGGTGGATTTTTGGCGCATGCGCTCTCAAAATTGGCAACCCAAAAAGCATCACCACACTCGATATGAGCAAAACAAGTAGATTTAAAATTTTAAACAAATTTAATTAAAAATTACTGAAATTTTAATCAATAGTAATAAAATGATGACTTTACCTAGCTAACATACATACGGTGGCCGTCTGGTAAGACAACGTCATCTTGCCGATCAGATCAGAAAACAGATGAAAGACTAGAACGAAAATTCCTCGCCGGATGAAGGTTGGCCAGTAGTCGTTTCGCTATTTTTCCGCCATAGAAAATGCATACTACCGACGCAAATCTTCTTGTAGATGCAAATATGCTCGTAGCCTCGTTGTAAAACGTCACCAGAAGTTCAACGCATAAGATAAACTTCCCAAGTCAATGACTGTAATGTCAATATCAAGTTACCGCTGAGCCAATGATGTTAAAACGATTATCTTTGCCAACGTTGTGCTAATATGCACGACGTATTTTCTTAAGCAGCACTGCATGTCTAAACCAATGTTATATTTTTGCCAACATGTCCCCAACCTTGGGCCGACCGCTTTGTGCGCTAGCTGGAAACTTACATTCAATGAGACACTGGTCATTTTACTGGAGAAAAATTGTTATTTTCCTAGATCTTTGTATATATACCTTTCAATTTAATAAATCTTAAATTACAAAAATTACCTTATTCCTTAAACTAAGCAATGATTTATTTTTGTTTATTAAACATAAAAACAATATAAAAATTTAATTTGTTCAATAATATAGCATATAATTAATACAAATTGAAATAAATAATTTTAGCATATAAAATTAATAACTATATATTTCTCATTCAGTAGTAGAAGGCATTTTAGGTCTTAAATCATAATCAATCTCTGCAGCAGTTTGATCAAATTGCATAAACAAAACCTCTAACCCTGCCAATATATCATTATACTTATTGATTGTGTCAAGTACATTTTGAGTTGCTTTTACACTATTCGTATAAGTATTTACATTCATGCTAACAATACTATCCAGCTTCTCACTTAATTTAGGCACATTTGCTAATGGTTCAGAATCTGCAAACTTCTCAACTCTGTTAAACTCTTGTAAGAGAAATGCCAGTATTTTTAAATCAGGATATAATAACAGAATGTATTGTCTCTTTGCTTCAATTTCTATCTCACTATTTGGAAAAGTTGGATCCAAAAAATCGTTGAGTTGAGGTAAACGTTGCAAAACTTTTACAATACCATCTCGACAACTCAATGCTGATGTTATCATTGTATGTGCATTCAATAAGTCTTCAGCAATTGTTATTTCTTTATTTTCTAAATTTGGTTTCTGCCCATACACTTGCCGTTCCATTTCGGCTATTCGTTTTTCAAGTAGTGCAAGTATTTGTTCGCCCATTTTTAGAAACAAAGGCTCTTAGTTTCTGAAATAAATATTTTACTTATGATGAAGCCTTTGACAACTGCACCGCTGACGATATGGAATGAGGTTACATATGCCTATAAAGTCAGGATAAAAATTAATTTTCTTGAAATTTTAGTTCAAGATTTGTTACTAGTAGAATTTAAAAGTTATTTTGAGTATGATAATTAATGCTATATTTAAATTACATCATTTATAAATAATTAAATTCTGTAAAATAATTACGTAGGCAACTAAATACACATAATTATTTTAGCAAAAAACCCAATTTTTAAATTTTTATAATAAACATTATTACCAAAACATGCCGTATTAGTATATAATAAATATATTAATAAATAATAATGTATATTGTATACTTGCTTGCAACAGACTCGTTTAGTTATATATGTAAGCAACTTTGTATACACATACTTGAAACAGATTTCAGAAAAAATAACTCTCTCAGTAAACGTATCTTTTAGAAAAAATTCATAATATCATAATATCATGAAATAGTATTACAGAGTTACAAATTAGTAAAAAATAAAATCTCTGTTAAATTTAGAAGCATAGTTCCATAGAAACTAATTTAAATATTTACTTTTCATTGCAACATTATCAAGTAATCAAATTTAATCAAACAATACATACATGACTCTCATATTTGCATTTAGGTATAACATAAAAATGTCTAATCATAGAAATTCATTTAAGATCAGTATACAATTATAGTAAATATTAAATGTTTGCCACATGCTGAGAATACATCAACATACAAATGCACAGGAATATCCACGATAATTCATTTCCCATACATTATTCACTAGATTAAAAAAAAATTTCATGTTATTCAAAGCTTTTTAATGTACAATTGCTTATACATCCTGTAGATATACATATATGCATCGTTGCTTGTACGCCGAAGCCAAAGCTTCCAGGTGATTAGAAAGCTCTAACCGAGTGTGTAATGTGTAATATGGCGTCCTCCTCCTTGCCACAATGACGAACCGCTGCGGATCTTCGCCAGAATTTACCAAAGTAAATAGATAAGTAACAAGTATTGAAGCTTTCTTAGACGTAGTACTGGTAGTCAGTTGCAATGGCATTTGATAGATATCCTTTTTATTGCATGCTATTGTATTGATCCCTAGAAATATTCTTTTTCTTAAATGTCTCACGACCGCTTTTACCATACCACGTGTTTGCAATGTTGCACCCAGCCCTGTATGTGGACTTTTAACGAATAAATTGTTACAATTTGTAGTTTTATATCAAAACGGTATATAGAAAATATACATACTAAGTGTGTTCATCAAAACAATATGTTTTCATTCAACACGTAATAATTGATATGTTAGAAGGAAAAAATCAATATTGCTCCAGTTAGTGCTCAAGTGTGATTCCCGCGCGAATTGCAGGTATGATTGCGACATAAATACTCTGGATAAATGGAAAAAAGCTTGGTTTATAGCGGATAATTCTCGATGTTGATGGAATGCAAATAATATAATGCAGAGCGAATTGATTATTGATTCGAGTAAACGAACTAGAATATTGAAGTTCCGTGTTTGTAACGACGGCAACTTCGTTAGTGGTGCATCAAATGAAAACTAATTTTAGCACTGTGGAATTCTATAGAAGAATGCGAATGCTTAGACCAGAATGATGAATGTTGCATGTTATATTTTGAAAGAAACACTTTGTTAATTGGCACACACAGAGAGTTCACAAGTTCAAGAATAATGTCAGTGGACAAAATCGTGCTTTTTGCAATGTACATATTGTTGTGTAAGAAAAGATGAGTAATTTTCATTGAATCATATTACGCAATGGTAATGTTAATTGCTAAGTTGTTGTAGGAATAGTAGTAGTATAGATTGAAAAAGCGGACGTAATCTTATTGTTGGATAGCGTTGAATTGTTAATAAGTATTAACATGTCACATAACATATTGCATTATGCATTTGTATGCCGAATCATTCAAATTATTATACAAACAAGATGGCGGATTGTTTGAAGCTTTTCATATAAATCGAAAGCATTTTCTTCTCTCTAACTTTCGTATTAATCATATCTATTTATAAAATGTCGCAATGGAAATTAATGATTTTTGGACGGTACTCTTTATAATTAGTAAAGTAGCAAAGCAAGTACATACTATGCAAGTATACTAGATTGAGTGACACGTGCCGCAATCATGTGGTAAATTTGTAAGTACCGCGTAATAACTAGAACAACATATAAAAGTCTATTGCATGCACTTAATTATATCATTCTCATTTGTTTCGATTTCAATGGCGGCCTGGGATACTTGCATGTCAGCATGAATAGCAGTTTCATGAAATTGTTTTTGTTATAATATAGGTGTGTACCATTTTTTGTGCATTTTCTAGTTAACATACAAATCAATTTAGGAAAAAAGTTAACATTACAAATAATAATTATCTTGTATACTTTTTTTTGAGATAAAAATAGTTTAAATTAGTATGGTAGCCAGAGGCAGGGCTGCATGACGCATCAGAAAAAAAAGAATTGAACCGAATCGTGACCATATATAAATCCTCTATAATAATTGTTCTTAATTAATTATATTGACCTTAGAAATAGGAGAAGAGGAGTAGTATGTATTTCAAATTTGCGAGATCTAACATGTTTGTAGTTTTCACACGCGTGTCATGGTGTCACGTCGCGATCAAGTTGATAATAGCATTTTCCGCGAACTTCAAAAATGCAGCTCTAGCTAATTGCAGGTATACAAGAAATATTGTTAACTAAGCATAATTCATATATATGTCCAACAAATATGTTTCATTATATTTTCACTAGCAATAACAACGCAACACTGCTTCGAAATAAGTGTTATCAAATTTTGCAACTCTATATTACATAATTCCTTAATTGTTATTAATCGTTCGCTGTTTGCACCTATAAAATATTTTCCCTGTGTGTGTTGCAGTTCAACAACTCCATTATGATTAAACAGAAGTAAAGCATTTATCTTTTCACATCACTACCACCAACGAACACCAGCAGACACCGAATAACGATCGTCTGATTACGTCTCCTTCAAAATGTTGGAACCATATTCAGCCGACTTGATATGGCTGATCGTCGTAGGATTTATCATCGCTTTCGCCCTTGCTTTCGGCATAGGGGCGAATGATGTGGCCAACTCATTTGGAACGAGTGTAGGCTCAAAGGTTTTGACCATCACCCAGGCGTGTATTTTAGCAACGTTTTTCGAAATTGCTGGTGCCGTCCTAATAGGTACTGATAACGTTTTATTTTGGTGCAATTGGAAGACATGGAAATTCTTTCAGGCTACAAAGTATCAGACACCATGAGAAAGGGAATCCTTGACGTGTCCGTCTACGAAGATTCGGAAACCGAGCTGATGATCGGTTGTTTAAGTTCTTTGACTGCCAGTGCGATATGGTTGCTGGTAGCGACTTTCTTCAAGCTTCCGATTTCTGGAACCCACAGCATAGTTGGAGCCTCAATTGGTTTTAGTTTAGTTGCGCGGGGAACTCAAGGTTTGCATTGGACAACCTTAGCAACAATAGGTACGTTGTTCTTCTTCACTTCAAATAATAATTTCTTTATTAATTAACTAAAATCTACTCTATATGTCGATATTTAGTTGGTTCCTGGTTTATATCCCCGGTACTTAGTGGCCTAACGTCTGTGCTGATCTTCACAGTCATCAAATATTGTATCCTTCGACGAGAAGATCCAGTCGAGTCTGGACTGGCATTACTCCCAATTTTCTACGGCTTCACCATCATTGTCAATGTCTTCTCCATTGTGCACGATGGTCCTAAACTTCTTTATATGGACAACATCCCCTTGTTGTATGTCTTTTCCATCAGTATTTCTATCGGTGTAATTGCAATGCTCATCATCCGCTTTATTGTGGTCCCATGGCAACGGCGCTCTATCAAAGCAATTCTTGAGAATGAACACCGAAGCGCCCATTTCAACATTGGCGAATCCATCGAGAATTCTCCAGAAGGTAGCCCTAAGAAGTCAATTAGAAACTCTCAAATCAGTGAGCGAAACCTCTGCGTTATCACAGAGACTAATGAGATGAGCCCTCTGGATCCTGCAAACGGTCATAACGGACACTATCAAAAAGGCAAGAAGTTACCGGCAGTCAATAGCACCACGTCAATGATAACTGAAATCAATCCTACCTTGTCGCCGAATTCGAGTGGTGTGCCACTTATAATACACAAAAGCGTTGCGCAGAAACAAACCGATGAATTAATTTGCCCAATGCATCTCCATCAAAACTCCGAGCTCTTGGAAGAGGAGAATAAAGGAGTCTCGAAATTGTTTAGTTTCCTGCAAGTGCTCACAGCGATGTTTGGGAGCTTTGCACATGGTGGTAATGATGTGAGCAATGCCATCGGACCCTTAATTGCACTATGGTTGATCTATACAGAAGGATCAGTGCAGCAGAAAAGCGAAACACCTTTGTATATTCTTTTATATGGCGGATTTGGCATTTCTGTTGGATTATGGTTGTGGGGACGACGAGTGATACAAACTATTGGTGAAGATCTTACAAAAATTACACCATCAACGTACGTATAGATTAGATTTCCAATTATAGCATTAAAATGGCGATTCTTTCACTTTAATTATGTGATTTCGTGATATTTTAGGGGTTTTACAATCGAAATCGGCGCAGCTTTTACTGTACTGTTGGCAAGTAAGATCGGTCTGCCGATTTCAACAACTCATTGCAAAGTGGGATCCGTTGTTTTCGTTGGATATTTCAGCTCTGCAAAGGGAGGAGTTGATTGGTCACTTTTCCGGTAAGTTTTCGATTTCATATACTAAACTCGGAAAACACTCTTATGATATAACTTATAGATATCGCAATAAAAGAGGTAGATTAATAAATGATTTTTGTAATTACAGGAACATCATTTACGCCTGGGTTGTTACAGTACCTATTGCAGCACTACTTTCTGCTGGATGTATGTTTGCACTGCAGAAAGTGGTGCTTTAATCTATAAAAGGTGAGTATGAAGCGCTAAAAACAAATAACAGCGACATGCGCTTTTGCCTATACTAAAATGGGCACATTTTTTCTTTAGTATTATTTTATTTATTATCTTACCTTAATTTTGATTTTCATTACTAACATATTATTGCTTTTTATTTAATAAATGCATGCCTTTGGTAACATTTTTCTTAAACTCTCATGTTCATTACCGCAATGTAACGAAATATTAATGGTATAATAGCTAACCGAGCCGGTAATTTTAACAGGCTATAAATTAATTTAACAATTTCCATTCAATTGGATATGGTTGAGGCGTCTTTTTTGTTTAGTGTTAACAACCATCCTACTGTAGGGTCTTCTTACAATTTACCTTCTTGTTTTACGTCCTACCTATTGTTAAAAATATCGAAAATGTCCTACTTTTATAGTATTTTTACTATTGAAGACCGACATTTGCCGATAAACGCGATCGACGCATAACAGATGCTAATAGTTGTCGTCAATTGATGAAATTTAAAAAAAAAGTTCTATGTCTTACTATTTGGTAATCCTAACTTGGTTGGTATACGGTATAACTAAATCTTGAATTTGAACTATAGTTCTGAACAATTTGAACTTGTCAATATCAATTAAATGTATTATAATGCTTGGTATATATTGTCTTATATGTGCTATGGATTACATTGCTTGAAATATTGGGTGTATATAAGGAGCCTCTAACTGGGCATTAAGTACGAAAATTCCCGAATTATTCTTTGCTCTACGAATTTTGAACGATTCTAGCAAATCCATTTTCTTAGCTTTGTCGAAGATACAACTTAATTTATAAGTGTCTGACTTTTGACTGACTGATGTTTTTGCCTTAAGATTAAAAAAAGCATGTTTAGTCTTCATAAAACATTTGAACGGTAAGGTTACCGACAAATGACGATCTAGATTGCGTTCAAATGTTTCCATACTTAACAGTCAGTTAGACATCTTACATACCCTAAATTTTCTAGCAATATTGTAATAGCATTGAAATAGTAGCAATAATTTTAAAGATAATGAGTGCTATGGCTCAGGGTCGTTTAAACTCACCGTGGACCCCATGCATGAGATAAGTGCCCCCCTCGTCAGGTTTAGGACAAAACTGGTACCTTGTAAAAAAAATGCCAACAATCTCCGCCCACCCTCAGAAAAATGAATTTTTCTACAATCCACAGATACTTGATGTGCCTGTCGGCCCGCTTGACATACACATTTTATTCATTTGAGACATTGCACTATATAAACTGAACAATGTAATCCTTTTATACTTTTAGATGATAATGACAAGCTCAAATTGTTCGAAACTAGGGTCAATAGAGAAGAAAATAAAAATTTGTTAAAATAATGTTACTATTATTAATTTCCATTTATACTTTAGGGATATTTGGTTTTTAAAAATTGGCAACATATACTGCAATGTGTGATTTCCCTAATTCTTTCTACTTTGTAATTTATTTTTCGTTCCCCTTAAAATTATTGCTAAAGCTGGTTCTTTAGTAAATCAATATAAGCGGCTCGGTATAACTTCAAATCCAAACTAAAATTTCAACTAAAAACATTAAAATACCTCACATCTTCCATCTTAATAGATTGCACAAGTTGCAAATGTATCCATTACAAATTTAATGTGTACTTATTTGTCAAACGAT
>JARJDU010030540.1:0-10055 GCA_030264695.1 Lissagria laeviuscula | reverse complement strand
AGTACAAATTCGAACAATTCTACGATCCAAAAAAGCGCGAATTCGGAAATATACGAAAACAGATATAAAGCTCAACGCGATATCATTCTCATGCAAAAGTCAAAACTTCTAGAACAAGAACAAAAGATCCACGAATTGCAGTTTGGAAAAATATGCGAAGAACTGCAAACATCTTACAACGACAGTCAGACTGCCATTAAGAAACTATTAACGAAGTTTTCAACTCGAACGAAGATCAAAACTGGTGTACCAGTAGTAGAAGAACCGAAGGAAATACAAATGAAAATAAACAAGGTGCCAAAGCTTGTAAAAATGATGGAACAACGAGCACAAGAACGAGAATTGAAACGACAAATTATCCAAGAACGCAAGCGACTAATCGATGAAGAACGACAACGATTAATTGCCGAACAAATTGAAAATAAACGCATGCAAGATGAAGACGAAAAGAAAAGAGCGTTGGAAGCTATAAAAGACCGAAGACGTAAAGAGATTGAAGAGGAGAAACGGAAGCAAGCTGAGAAAGCAAATTTTCTACGAAAATGTAAACTTGCCGATAGCTTTTATTTAAAATCATTGAAGAAACGATCAATGAAAGCATTTAAGTTATTAATGCAAATGAATTATGTTAACGAGAATATTAGTATGGCTTGTTATGATGCGCAATTGCTCAGAAAACATTTTTACACTTGGAGAGCAAAAGTCAAAGATGTTGGGGAGGTGAAAGAAGTCTTGGCAGTTGAGCATTACCAAAATAATTTAAAAAATAAATGTTTGATTGGTTTAAGAATGGTAAGTAATTACTAAGAATAGATTGTATATTAAGAAAACACATTTAGTGCGTTCTTAAATTAACTTCGATGCCTCTTTTGCGTTCTTTAATGTGCTACGGAGCTGTAAGCGATGTTTGCTTTTTTTTTGCAGATTCAAATTAAAGGAAAACAAAATATGCAAGTAGCTATCGATTACAATGATTATCAGATACAATGCAAAGTATTCAAAGAATTCTATTTACGTATCAATAATATCAAAATCCGTCGGTATTATCTAATGAATGTTGCTATGAAACATTATAAAACGTACGTACACCAAGAATTCACCGTTTTTCGAAATTTTAATAAACAAATGATTGTTATAGCCGACTACTGGTGCAATCTTTCTATCAATGGAAAAGTCTGCCAGCAGTTCTGCAACTAGAGCGTGCGAAAGAAGAAAAGAAACGCAAATGGCGTGAGAAAGTATTAGAAGTTTTACCAGATTATAAACCGCCTGAGCTTTAAAATAAAACAAGTATCTTTAACACAAGTGTTTTGTACTTTTATAACATTATCTATCTTATTACTTTTTACATATTATATCAAGTAAATTGCATAAATAAAAATTATAGTGTGTAATCATCGTTGAAATCGTAATCTTCAACTTCGCCACCTGATTTACTCATGCTGAACGACTCCAATCCAGCAGATAATTGCATTTCGACTTTCTCCTTCCTGTTCTTCTCCTTTTTAGCCTTCTTGAACTGCATCTTTTTGGCTTGATTCAATTTCAAATTACCTTCTAACTCCATCTCTGGATCAACTTTCTTGCTGCGTGGCTGAGTAGTCTTGTTCAACTTTTTAGTTGTTTTGATATTCACATTCTCGGATATCTAAAAATATAAAAATAATGGAATTGTTATCAGAAATAAATTGAGAATAATAAATGTATACCAATTGTGTTGCAGCAGGCTTATCTTCCTCCATTTTTTCCTCAATTGTAACAGGTCCTAAACTCTCTAATTGTATTGCTGCTCCTCCAACATTTTCCTTTTCTAACTGCGTCATCACTTCAGTTTCCATCGATTCGAATTTCTCCACATCAAATTCAGCAGCGACTTCTTTCACAATAGTGGCACTAATGTGAACAGATGGATCGTCCTCTGGAGGAATGGTATAATACTTAATTTTACCACTATTCCAATCTTCAATGAGACTTCTAGCAGCAGCTTTAGCATCAGGCACACCTCCACGTCTAAATCGTCCCATTCTCGCTGCTTTGAGACTGTAAAATTCATCCGGGGTAGAATACTCCGTGATATCGTACATTTCCATCATTTGTTGCTTAGTCACGCGTTGCAAAATTGCATTGGCTGGGGTTGTAGGATCAGCCAGTGATGTCACTTTAACGGCATTTCGTAAAGAAGAACTATTGTCATCACCAGCAGCAAATACAATTCCTGGTGAGTCTAATAGTTTGATCTTTGAATCAAGTTGCACTTCTTGCATTGATCTGAAATACACAAATTTTTCAATAATTCAGAGAAAAAAAAATGCAGCAGCAAACTTACTTTGTCACTCCAGGTGTAGCTCCAACATTACAAGCCCTTGACCTCTTCAAACTATTAATCAAAGAACTTTTTCCTACATTAGGAAGTCCCACAATTCCTACACGAATTGATGTCTTAATTCCTTTATTTCTACAATAATTAGCCAAGACTGACATTAAAAGTTCAGCACCAACACAAGCAGAATTCTGCATTGCTTTAGTATTTTTCATCAAATCCAACTTCTTATGACCTAATTTACGTGATTGTGTTTGAGTGGATGCTTTAAATGCAACAGCAGGTGTAGTTTTTCTCAAATATTTCAACCAAGCATTTAGATTTTGCTTTGGAACTAAATCAGCTTTATTGACAACAATTACCAATCGTTTATTGCCAGGAGCTTCTCTTACAGCATCCTCTACTTGCAAACATCTTGTACCTTGTGGATCCCTTGCATCAACTACTTCAAGTACAACATCTGCAGCTTCAACAACTTTCCTGAACTCTTTATAATAAGCTTTGAGAGAATTCTCTTGAGTTTTATTAAGTTCTGATGTTTGCTGTGCAGTTGGTGTAAGGGAATCATGAATTTTACCTCTGGCTTGTGCATTACTGACCAAACTTTCTAAAGTGGTCTTCTTGCTTGTTTCTTTCTTTTGGAGTCTGTCAACTTTAGCTTGTTCTCTAGCCTGTTGTCTTTCTGCTTCTTTTTGTTTCTTTAAAACTTCTACTTCTTTAAGAATATCTTCTTTGAAAGGACAAATATTGGGAACTGCAACAGTTTTGGGTTTGTTATGCTTGGGGTTCTTTTTGGCTTCTCTACGAAGTTTTTTATGATGGTCTCTGACTTTCTTTTCTATTTTGTAACGCAATTTTGCGGGTGTTCGCTTGGAATTCTTTTCTAAAAATGTATAAAATTAATAGAAGTAGAATATTTAATTTAAATAATTTAAAACAAGTACTTACTTAAGCAGAATTTTGCCATTTTATGAATTTGTATAATCAAGCAAGGTGGAGTTTGATTTTAAAAGAGAGGTTAAGAATGTTTTTGAAAACCACGTGGTAGATGTCAAAATGTCATAAGGTACAAAAACAAAAAAAACGGATAGGGAATAAAAAAAATTATAATTAAAAACAAAAACGCAAAGCATTAGCTTAATTATTCTCTTATTATTAAAATAAACCATTACATATTATAGACAACTCCATTATTTCTTTCCTCTTCCTTTACTCTGAGCACGCCTATTTTTGCCTAGTCTTTTCCCAGCGCCTTTAGGTTTTCCCTTGGCACCTTTGCCAGGACCTCCAAATTTGCTACCCTTCCCATCCTTTTTGGGTTTCTTATATTCACTAATATCCGCAGAACTTTCCTTAGTATTCGATTTCAAGCCTTTCTTCCTGCCACCAAACCCAAACTTCTTATCCTTCATCTTTCGCTTCTCGATAGATTTCCGCGACGGACCCTTCTTCCCATCCAGGAAACTCAAATCTTTCGAAACTCCTTTTCTAACTTTTTTGACTTGGTCCATCATATCCTTCTTCTCCTTCAACCTCTGTAATTTTGTCTGTACTTGAATTGCTTTTCCTTCCTTCCTTTGCGCTCTTAACTCTTTCACTCGCTCGCTTCTTTGCTGTTGTGCTTGTTTCTGCATCAATGATTCTCGTATTTTCTGCATATGTGCATCTGTCTTTGCCATTTCAGCAAAATAATCATCTGGTCTAATGGTTGCAATATTCATTGCTTTTAATTTTGGCAATGCTTGCATAACTGTTGCTTGTGCTTGTCTATGAAATATCATTTCACGTTTGAAATCATTAAGAACAGGATCTTCAGTTGCTGTAAACTGTGGCAACTTCTTGTTGTTTTTGAGCTGATTAGCTCGTTTTTGCTCTTGTTCTAGCATTTTTGCTGCTAATTCTGGAGCTAAAGGAGCTTCCTTGTTTACACTGTCAAGTAACTCAATCCATGGCAATTTCAGCTTTAGCTCCTCACATTTTTGATTTAATCCTTTCTAAAATTAAATTCAATTAGAATTAAATTGCATATTAAGATGAAATCTATTTTAATAAATGCAAATAGACTTAAAATATACTGAAAACTTAAGATCAGAGTAAAAATATATAAAACATACATAAAACTTACAATATTGTTGACATAAGTTTTTGGAATTGGAACAACTTTATTTAAACCTGGTTTAATATGTCCTTCGGCAAATGCTTCTTGTAACTAAACAAAATAATTGAAGGAAACATGTAATATATATCTGACAGATACAACTACAATTATTGAAGAAATGGTAATACATACCTCCAGATCCTCATCACTCAAGTCTTCAGAATCACTTGATTTCATTTCAAAATCAGACATTTTAATACAAAGTTTCTAAAGTACATAAAACAAAGATAACACGTGCGAAACAAAATCAAATTTTCCTAACCTTAAGATTTTTAAAATATTTTGTTTTACAACTGCTGTCATAATGGAAAGACATTTGAGTTGCCTATATAGGATTTAGCATATTTATTTTTATTATCTATAAAAGTACTATTATAATTTATAAAATTAGTATTTACTAAATTTACTGTATAGATACAAATTAAAAATTTTAATTAATATTTTAATACTTTATTTATTAAGCAACTTTAATTTTAGTTCAAGGTTACTACCACTACAAAAGCATTGATACCTGTCAAAACAAAGCTTGACATAACCTTATACTAGCGTTTATTAAAAACAAATGAATTTCTGAACAAAGTTTTAATGAACATAATATATTATAGATGTAGTCTATTAAATTAAACTAATTTAAATTCTGATTGTGTATTGGAAAAACAAAAACATGTCGAAAGTAACACCCACTAAAAAAAAGGTACTATGTGAATATAACATAATTGATAAAATACATGATAATCTTGTTTTTAGGCTCCAAGCAGGAGTTCTACAGATAGTAGTACTGCATCCTCCTCTGATAGTTCTTCTTCAAGTTCTTCATCAAGTGGATCTGACTCTTCTTCAAGTAGTGATAGTGATTCGTCTTCATCACAAGGATCTACAAAGAACACATCTAATCAACCACAGCAAAAAAAGGCTGCACCTATAAAAAATGTTCCTCGAAAGAGTTCTGAAACAAAAACTTCTCCAAGCAAAACAAAACCTAAAACAACAACTGCGAACAAAACATCCAAAGCACCTCCAAAATCAGCTCCACATTGTTCATCAGAAGATGATAGTCCAAAAGTGAATAAATCCAAGAAGAAACCATTAGCAAAAATAGCAAAAGTTGCAGCTGCAGCTCCATCAAATGCAAAAAATCCTCCAAAAGTAACTGGTGGAAAAGTTCCACCAAAATCAAATCCAGCTGCAAAAGCCCAACAAGCTAAAATAAAGGAAAATGCAAAAACAAAAGTTTTACAAAAGACAGCTAAACTAGATGCAAGCAAGAAAAAGAGTATTTTCTCACCTGAAAATAGTTCTGAGTCTGATAGCAATGAGAAACCTGTTGCAAAGACTCAAGCATTGAAGGCAGCTGCAGTAAAGCCAAGGTCAAAGGCTTCAGCTAAACCAATTGATTCTAAACCAAGAACTAAGAAGGACAATAAGCCCAAATCCAAGGAGATTATCAGCTCGGCCAGTTCTACAGCAAGTAGTTCTGAGAGTAGTAGCAGTTCAGACTCGGATAGTAGCGATAGTGGTTCTGACACTAAGAAAACTACACCCAAGAAGCAAATACGGAAGTCATCAACTTCCACAACAGCAGCCAAAGAAACGGCAAACTCTGAATCTGATACGGAATCAAAGCAAACTCCTCGTAAATCTACCAGGTCTACAAATACAAGAAAATCTAAGCATGTCCTTGGTAAGAATGTATTTTCTGATACTGATTCGGATACTGAAAGTACGAAGAGATCATTGAGTCGGTCACCTGTGAAGAAGGCTCCGGTTGTTACTAAAGGGAAAACTAAAAATAAAAAGAACGAGACAAGCAAACGCGCCGAAGTAATTATTACTGAGGATAGGAAATGTCCTCTGGAGCCATGCAATAGTAATGGTCATTTGTGTGGACGTATTGATAAGCATTTCACAGTTGATGCATGTCCGTTATATCATAATCTAACACCTAGCAAATGCATGGATAATTGTCAAGAGCGCAAGAAGCGTGAGGAAGTACGACGGAAATTGATTGAAGGAGCGAAGAAATCGCCGCGAGGAGCTGGACCAAACTCGGAACAAAAGAACTACATGCAGAAGATCAAAGACTCGAGGAGTAACTTCAAAGGAGAGAACGCCGACGAAGGTAGAGTTCTAACTGAAAGGAGCATCGAACCTAATTTAGAGTATTTTGTTCCCGAGTACGACTTAAAGCTTTTCAAGGATGCGCAGGCTGTGTCCAGTGAAAAGGTTGAGGAGGAATTGAAAACACTCCCGAATACTAAAGGTGTGTAAGAAAGGTTTATTTGATCTTGATATAAACTAATAAAATTACTTAGATAGAACTACTAATGTTTTTTTTTGTTTTATTGATTCGCAGGAACAAAATACATAGAAATGGGCAAATTCGAAATGGAAGTATGGTATCAAAGTCCATACCCTGAAGAATACGCCCGCCTCCCAAAACTATACATATGCGAATATTGCTTGCGTTACATGCGCGGTCGCACAGTACTCCAACGCCATGCCGCAAAATGCGTATGGCGGCATCCCCCAGGCGAAGAAGTCTATCGGAAAGATAAGATCAGCGTATGGGAAGTCGACGGCAAGCGCTACAAGCAATACTGCCAGAACTTATGTCTCCTAGCTAAGTTCTTCTTGGATCACAAAACGTTGTACTTCGATGTGGAGCCCTTCCTCTTCTACGTCATGACCATGTCTGATCTGGAGGGTTGTCATACCGTCGGCTACTTCAGCAAGGTAAGGTTACTGCGCGCGCGTTGTTGTCTCTTCGTCTGGCTGCGACTGTAAAGGGTAGGGAATCGTAATATTGTTGCGGCGCGGTGTGGCGTTTTGGGTGCCGTCGACTGCGGCAGGGGAATCACGCCGCCCGGCCAGACGCTCGGGTCGTCGACCTAGCCGCGCAACGGGCGGTTCTGCTATGCGTCTCGACGCCGCTCGTCGCGCCTGCCTGTTCATATATTGAAATTGGGTTTACGTGTGTTGGAGGAACTTTGGTGTACTGAACACACCAGACGACCCATCCCAGAAGTTAGTGACCGGCGCGACGACGAGCGCAGGTCTGGTGTGGTGGCGGCGGCGCTTTCGCCCTCGATGTCGCAGCGTGCGGGGGAGGAACGAACGCCATCACTCATTTGGCATTCAACGCTCCGACGCCCTCACTCCAAAATCGCACATTTCGCTAACCCGCAAGGGGTTGAGGCGAGTTTGAGTTACTAATGTAACTAACGTAACGTGTGTACTATGGAAATTCATTTGAAATGTCGTTTAGGTGCGTCGAGGAGACGTTTTGCATTTAATATGTACTTACATCAGTTTCTTTAAAGTATTTTGTTTTAGGGATGTAACTAATCATTTAATCGCCTCTTAGTGGTGAATGGAAAAAGTGTTCACATGCATGCGGTAATTTATTAATGATTGTGCTTTGGACAATGTATCGTTCAGACAAGTTGTGGATTTGTGGGCGCGAACGGCGATAAAAAGTAAAAGAGTTGTGGAAACTCGATTAGGCTAATTGCAAAAATGCGTGTGCTCTGCGCTTGGGGCGCAGTGAAGAACAATGAGTGATGTGCCATTCTGCAGGCAATAGCTTTGAGCAGACTGCTTGCTTGTTTATCACTTTATTATTCTGCTTGCGTTTTATTACCTAATAATAATAATAATTAACATCTAATTATATAAAATGTATCTTAATAGGTAATTGCATTTTACTTCTTTCTACTAGTTTTATCAACATAAGATGTCGTTTGTTAAAATTCGGATAAGGAACTGATATCGCAGATGGTATTTAGTTTGAATAGTAAGAGGGAGAGTTCTTAGAAATTGTTTTGATCATTTCTAGCTATTTATTTAACATTCCCGTCTGGATTGTAATTAGGAAATCTCTATATCTTTTATGCAATATTTATTTATTTAACAGTAATAAGAATAATAAAATGCAAACAATGATTATGTTGAGGTGATTCACTTGTGATTGTGAGTCATTTTACAACTAAATTTGTTGTAAACGGATTTTGGCTTAGGGCATTGGTACTATGGATGAGCTCGTTATTTTTGCTGACTAACTGGTTAGTGAGTTTTCCTGGCTTATTTGAGTTAACAATTTTATTGGGCTAATAACTTGTGTTAAACATCTCAAAATACAATTTTTCTAAATATATTTTATTTTCTCACATTTTCATCTTTGCCAATCTTTAAGAAGTCGATGAATGTTGGCAAAGTTGAACAAAAAATATTTTTTGGGCATAGTTTTTCCTAAAAATAAAGTATGAAATAATTCTTCTATTGTCTGCAGCCATTTTTTAAATTATTAATGTACCAAATATATGCAAAATCAAGCTGAGTTTACTAAATTAAATTCATGAATGTCTGCTGAAATACTTATTTTAGACATGTTAAGAGAGAAAAAAGTCTTATACTTTGCTATTTATTATGTCTGGTGCAACATAATAACAGGGGCATAACTAGAGTTGCCAGCGCCCGGAGACAAGTGAAGTTTTGAGGGCTGCTAAGTATAAAAAAATTGTTTTTGCCAAAAATGAATTTGGTGAACTTTTTTCTTACCTTTCCGCCACTTTAATACACTTATGATATTTTGTGTCTTGCTTTGTGCTTTGTCGATCTATAAAAATTAAAAAGTAACATCGGTTTAGCGCCTCTTTGGTGATGTGCTTGGGGACAGATGTCTTCTTTTCCTCCCCACCTCTAGTCTGCATAATAAATAACTATAGAATCTAAGGCCCATAGTAAATTTATGGATAGGGTGGATATAGAAATTGCGTGGCCCGAGGCGCGTTTTAATTACGAGGATTTTGGGCCGACTTCCACTATTATTTTGAATTATTTTTGTTTGAATTTATATACTCGATTTTGAAACAAAAATATTCTTTCGATTCGAGTTTTTATATTTAAAAATAATATCGCCGTTACTTTTGGAATTCGCAGGTCCCAGGCGCGCGTCATTTGGGCCTATGCATAAATCCGCTTCTGGTGATCTCAGTAAAACCGTCAAGTTGTAATTTAATTTTAATAAATTTCTTAAGTAGGTATTCAACTGTAATGTTCTGTGCATTTTGACTTTCGGTTCTGCAAAAGTATCAAAAACGTCTTCAAAGTTTAAAGATAGGACCATACAGAATAGCCAAATTACGTAGCCTGTCTTGTCCCATTGAGTTCATTAAATAGGTTTTTATAAATTTTGGTTTCGAAAATAATCTTTCAGAACTAGCTGCAGTCACAGGCATTGTAACAAATAACAATAATCCAATTCATACTTCAGGATAGCTGCATGACATAAAGTGATTCTTGATTAAATTAAATCAGCAAGTTGTCTATTACACGATGACTTTTCTTTTTTGTCTCTGAAGGTGGACCGAAAACTGAGAATTTCCAGGCAAATGGTCTTTTTTATATATATTTCAACAAAGTTTAGAGCTTTTTTTTTAAATAGATCAGTATCGTTTAAATTTTGAACGGTGACGGATTGCCCAACACTGAAATTGGAAATAATTTCATTCATTGGAAGGAAACGCGATTTCAGTTGATTAAATATGATGTTCAATACTCGATAAAATATGTTTACTT